>JBBPMY010000259.1:0-22377 GCA_038090615.1 Phylloporus gajari | reverse complement strand
AATGGATGACAGGTAATGCTGCGTGGGATATGCAGGTATGATTTTACTTTTTCTTGGTGTCGATACTAGACCGTGTTTACCAGAGTCAGTTACCTCCTGGAGCTACGCTTCTGGGCGTAATTCTCTCGTCTGACAAGACAAATATTTCTGCCCTCGTTGGCAATTGATGTGCCCACCCACTTCTACTTGGACTCACAAACATACACATGTCTACTCGCCTAAAGCTGTCGTCCGAGGCCTTTCTCCTTACCGCACTACTCCCAATCCCGAAATTCATCCATAAGTCAAGGCGCATTCACAGCCTCCTTGCTGATCGATTGGTTCACGAATCCCTTGACATTGTCTTGCAACCACTGAAAGACGCGGCTCGTTTTGGAGTTATGATGGATGATCCCCTCGGAAACCTACGATTCTGCTTTACGCCAATTGCCTCATACATCGTCGACTTACCGGAGCATTGCCTGCTTTCTGGAGTAGGTGGAAAGACGTCACCGATTACAACTGTGATGTACAAGTAGTTCGGTGATTCATTTCAGCACCCTCTGCACACAAAGTCCCATACACTAAGACGACTTCGGCAGATCAAAGTCAATCCTAACCTTCTTCGGCAATATCTGGCAGCGGCGCAGAAGTTTCGTTTGAATGGCGTTGCACTCCTCTTCTTTTGGGACTGGCTCATGGCCGAACCACCTAGATTTTTGACCCCGGAGCCACTACATGACTGGTACAAGAAATTCTGGGACCACATTGTTCGGTGGGCGATAAACATTGTGGGTGCTGAAGAGTTAGACTTTCGTTCTTCTGTGCTTCAACCATCCGTCGGATATCATCGTTTTGGAGAAGGGATCTCACATCTCAAGAAGGTCACAGGGAGAACCCAACGAGACGTTCAAAGATCCCTTATTGCGGTAATAGCTGGTTCAGCCCCGCGAGGCGTAGTCACGGCTATGCATGCACTCCTCGAGTTCTTTTATCTTGCGCAAGCTCCTGAGCTCGATGACGATGATTGCGACGTGTTATTGTCGTCGTTACGCACCTTCCATGACCACAAAGCACATGTGATCAAGGCTGGGGGGCGCAGAGGAAAGAAGAAGGCGATTACGAACTGGTACATACCAAAGCTCAAATTACTGCAAAACGTTGTGCCTTCAATCCGTGACTCTGGTGTGCCAGCCCAGTGGACCGCTGACGTCACTGAACACGCCCACATCCTTGTGATCAAGAATCCGGCTCGCCGAAGCAACAACGTCGATGTTGATCCTCAAATTTGTAGATATCTTGACCGCCTTGAGAAATGCTCGAGGTTCGAGCTTGCGACCTCTCTTCGGGAGCTGTGTACACCTGCAGGTGATGATAACGACGACTACCCTGACGCATGTAACGATGGCGATGCTCGACTCTTCCAATCCATCATAAAGTTGGGTCAACCGAAACGCTCTCCGACTGACTACTTCTCGAAAGCCAATGAATTGCGAGCGTTGACTCCTACCTCTGTTCCCTTTCCGCTTCGTACTTTTGTTGGTGGCCGCACTGTGATCAATGTTGCTAGGGACCCGAAGACGAACCGCGGTGCCATCAATCATATTGCCGTTGAATTTCGAGTTCCCGATCTTCGCGCTGCACTTGGTGACTATATGCAGCGAGAACTATCTGAGCAGCCTCATATAGTCAGCGGGCCGCGTTTGTCAGCTCGCGACCACCGTCTTCCCTTCACCCATCTCGCTGTCTGGCACTCGGTACGCCTCCAACAGACTCCTTTTTATTCTATCAGCGACTTAGATCCTGCTCAAACTATCATTGCTGCCCCGCCCTCCACTTCCTGGAAGCACGGCCGTTTCGACGCAGCAATCTTCAACATTGATTCGTCTGAAATCTGGCTGTCCTCGGGACTTTCAGGTTAATTGTATGTATGTGTTCTTGAATTTGCTCATTTAACTTTGTTTCGTGAACAGGTCACTCTGTAGGAGAGGTTAGACTTATATTCCGGCCTGTACCCCCTCGCGGTCAGAAGCCATGGTGGTCAAGAAAACTTCTTGTGTATGTCCGTCGATTCGATATTGTCCCCCAGGGCAACAGTCGGTGCGATCCAGTCACATCAATGCATGTTCTCCGACGGGCCAAGAGGGCTGATGGGGAGTACTTCGGTGATGTCATTTCCCTTGAGCAGCTTCGTTCTCCCGCAAATCTGGTCCCATGTTTTGGCAAGGTCACGAACCCTCTCTTGTCCTCAACCAACAGTCAAGCATTGACCAAAGAATTCTTTCTCAACAAATATTGGGACAAAGAGATGTTTTTCGCACTCTATAATGGATCTAAGGAGACGAGTCAGGATGGTAGCCTCTGAGTGTGTGCGAGTGGTCCGCACTCGCTTAATTGCTTAATCGCTTCGTAGATGGTTAAATTTTCATTGTAGAGGTGCTTTGTATTTACACCGTGTCTACATCCAGCTCCTGCCCTCATGAAGAAGGGTGTTCATAAGCGGCATTCTCCCGAGGGCGTTGCTCCCGTGCCCATTAAGAAGCAGAAGGTCGCAGCTATGAGTCCTGTTCGTCGGAGCTCCAGGGTTGGCAAGGGCAGTGGTGGCGCCACCGAACAACTTAAGAAGGTTGACGAGGCAGTCGTTTCTAGCAATCAGAGGAAACCAGATCCTTTTGTTATGGCCAGGGAGGAGCGTAATCCAATGGCACCTCAAGGTACAAATCGAGTAAGTAACCTAAAGTCTCACGCATCAGGCTCAAACTCAATCCCACACCCAACTCACTAGACCAGAGCCTACCAACCCTCTCCTCAACGTGAACCAGCCCCGAAATTACCTAAGTCGGGAGAGAGATTCGGATTCAAGCTTGTGAGTGATCGTGTGCCTGGGTCTGGCTATGAAGAGGATGTTAATGTGGGGGGCGATGGCTTCGGGGAGGTAAGTATCGGCAGCTATCTCTGCCTATACTCACATGCGCGTAGTTCGAATATGAAGCAACCGACGAGGAAGGTGGTCGTTTCAGGGGGGTAAGTATATGGTGGCTATCTCAAACCATACTCACTTGCACGTAGTTCGAAGAAGAGGGAACCGATGACGAAGGTGATCGTTTTGGGCAGGTGAGTATATGATGGCTATCTTGACATGTACTCACTGGTACATAGTTCGAAGGTCCAAGGACCAACAACGTACCGCAAATAGAAGGCAGGCAACTGTTGAGCGAGGGAAGCGAAGTAATGATTGATTATTTCACTATCAATGTTACTAAAATTTGTGTAGGACATTAACGTTCTAGAGGCTCATTGTTTGAAGAATCGCCGTCCTCATCCTCCATTGCCTGCTAGACTACAGCGTTTGTGGCAGAACCTGGCTGTGGGGGAAGATGAAGAAAGCGACAACAGCGAACGGCCCGCGAGACAAAGATGCTATTTGAAGAATGTGAAGCATGCACATTGTACGGACCCCACGCAGCTTGGGTTCTATCCACCGAAGTGGATGGACTTCCTTGAAGACTGCAAGGTCGAAACTCGCACGTATGCCGCCGTTTGTGACCCTTGGCCGCAGAGAAAGGCGGCGATCCAAGGTTCTATTTCAGAGTCCATCGCCATGACCATCGAGAAGTGGAGGTGCGAGAAGTGGACAGTCGAGAGAGGCTACTATCCGAAGTATCACCGGGAGATGTGCAAGCTAGTACGTGCTCTGACAAGAACTCGATTTCACTGATTTTTGCAGCTGTTCGAAGATTTATCGTCGTGGCGTGGTGAGCTGAAGAAGGCTGCCGCGGGTTTAGTCCGGGCACACTATGATATATTCCCCCCTCTCGGGAATCATCTTTCAAAGATTGAGACGCGCAGACATGTGAAGCGTGCTGCGGACAATTTAATCAGGAAGGCATCATTTGCACACGGTGGTCGGGACGCTGAGGTACAACTGCGTTCGACTACATATTTGTATTCTGAACTTTCTTAGGGCCACACGAACAATTTTGGGCATGCAGCTGTTCACGAACTCATACATACATTCTTCTACGGGCGGGAAAAGCGCATTGGGAACATCCGCCCCGAGTTTGGGACACAGCTACCAAAGCACACACTGACGCTCGCAGTCACAGCGGTAAGTCCATTTGTGGCGATATCACTCTTCTGATATTGCCGCAGATACGATGTATTCTCGATGGGTATTCACTTCACGGCAAAGCAAAGTTTCCATTTTTCAGTCGCGACAATTACCGCTCCAAATGGAAGAAGTACAACGAGCTCGTCATTCGGCTTGAGCAGCATATGGTACACGGTCACAAATTCGAGCACTTGTGTTGTGAGATTGCACGCACAGGGGTGTATGTTTTTTTTAAATATCATCTTATTTGTTCTGCTTGCTGATATGCTTGGTGATAGTGTTGGTGGTGTGACTCATGGGGATTCTGAAGATGGAGGTGGTAGTGACCATAAGGATTATGATATTACCCTTGATTAGGTTGTAATATGTTCTTGGTATCTGGCATCAATGCATTGTTTGGAATCATACTTGTCTGAGGTTATTTATAGTCTACTATGCTATCAGTATATGTTCAATCAATGAAATAATGAGGTTCTATGATTTCTATCAACACTATGAGACACTATGAGACACTATGGGATACTATTTATTTCAGCAACACTATGAAGTACTATGATTTTTACCAATACTATGAGACTCTATGACATACTATGAAGCACTATGATTTCTACCAATACTATGGGACTCTATGACATACTATGACTGCTGTGGGAGTACTATGATTATGCTATCTATAATGACCCTCACTATGAACACTATGATACTATCTAGCTCTGTCCAGTACTGCACAATTACCCCTGGGTTTGCTGATGCACCCTCTATATTTCGAAGGAATTACATTCGAGATGTTACAAAGTACTAATAGTGCCATTTACTGTACATAGGGTAGGGACCCAGGCCAACAAAGAGAGACAAGGAGATGATAACCGCACTATTGTGGTTGTCGTCTTGTTGTCATTGTCATTACTGGGCAAGATGAAGGGAAAAGCCTGCGGTACTTAGTGAGCCCGAGGACATGCACGCGCAAGGCACGCCGGTCATGTGCATGTGCCTACGCGAGGAATTTAAGGAAATTGCACCATACTTCCGTTCTTTCACTCGAACCACCACCTTCAGGATCGAGGACTGGCGTGCTAGCCCTCACGCACGTCAGTCCTTCCTTGAGGGTGTGAAGCGGATGCCAATCACTCGGACCACCCTGTTCAGGATGGAATCAATGCGTTAGCTCTCACGCGCATTGGTTATTCCCGGTGTCTGTGCACAGTCGCACTTTCCACTGGGTGCACACTCTGTACCTCTCCTGCAATCACCGTTGTCCGTATATAGTAATATGGTATGTGTAGTGGTACACCTGATAATATAATTGCTTTTTGTATGTATTGAATGTGGAAAAGCTGTCTTGATGCAGGCCAATGCTTCAAAGATTTATAGATCTTTCTCAGGTGACCTAGCATTATACTCTAATACAACAAATTACAAACTTTTCAAAAATTTATGTATGTGGCTCTCAGGGTAATTAAAGATCACTTTTCCCAATAGCTCTGACCTATATATGTGCATCTATGTGATTAACTTCTTCGTGGTAATAATTGTTGGGATTATTCCAATTATTGGAGTTATAGTACCTTATATAACGTTCCCAAAACTTTTCAAATTCAGTGATGAGAAGCTTCGTGGATGCCAATGGTGGGGAGGGAACCAACTGCAACTGCCCGTCAAGCTGCCGTATCGGCTCATTAGGACCAAACAAGGACAAGTAGCACAGTTGACTGGGTTGAGTCTCATGCACATGTCTACTGTAACTCAGCTGTGGATTGACTTATAGAGGGTTGGTTGAGACACCGCTCATCCTGCGGTAATTCCAAGGAAATGTATGCACCATTGAGACAATGGCAAACGAATGACAATACATATCCACTTGAGTAGGAGAGACTATCAGAGCACGTCCAAAATCCGAATGCTATTTATCAGCTTGTCCAATATCTCTGGTGTGAGCTCCTTCACTTGCACTGTGATCAGACTCTCTGCAGCAACGTGCCTGTACTTGTCCATATTCCGGTGCGTGCCAGTAAGTAACAGGGCCCCAAACGGTTGCCTAAGTCGAGCGCTGAATCGGAGGGCACGCATCTGCTTTTCGGAAGGGGACACGGTCGAAGGAGGTAAGAGGGATGCGCTGTCTGCGATGGATACAATGGATGGTCTGCTAGCTGGAGAGATCGCAGGAGGAGAGAGTGATTGAATGTCCTGAGCGGGTGAGATGAATTGTCTACCAAAAGTTCGCCCAAGGCGACCGAGGAGACGCGCCGTTCGTGTTTGTCCCATTGCCGATGGGATGTTGGATGGGCCGGGAAAAGATGGTAACTTGCTCAACAGAGACGAATCATCATCTCCGTTCTCCTCAGTGATTTTCTCGGGTGCACTCCCGATAGATCTTGTTACAACTCGCCTTGATCTGTGGGTGGGCTACCCTTCGTTTTCTCCCAATCATACTCATTGCGTTGTTCTTTTTCTTCTATTGGATGTACATTCTCACATAACGGACAGCGTTCCTTTTCTCGATGACCTAGATATTATGACTCATCCCTCGTCATCGCACCTATCCTCTATAGCCTTAGTGTTTCATCTTCATCTTGATACTGTGGAATCATCGCCTACTGCGGATTCCTGTTCTTGCTGCGGACTGTGCTTTGCTGTACTGATGGTTACCCAAGGAGTTCTCCTTCCGCTTTTCTTATCCCACCTCAAGGGTATATAAAGCCATCAGTAGCATACTTGTATTCCCTAAGCTAGATCTCCTCAATCATACCTGATTTGTGGACCTCGTCATCTCAGTTTGTCTGACTTGACTCCTTGCTTCACTAGAACCACCGAACTCGCTGTTCTTTGAGGCTATGACTTGGACCTACCCGGTACAAGCGTAACAAAAGATCTAGCTTAACATCTGAACCCTTGCCTCTGCAAGGACCACCAAGATTTTGAATCTGAACCTGAACCCACCGTGGGCCAACCCCCACCAGAAAGGACCAAAGACCTCCAAACCGTCTCTCGCTCGAAACCCTCTCTTCTCCGCACCACCCAGAACACCATCACCTTCCGCACCCCCGCCTACCACTATGTCTGGACCGTCCGGAACCAACCCCATGACTGGAATAGCTCCTCCCTCCCAATCTACCAATCCATCGACCACTGTCCCTTCCCAGAATACCTCTCAATCGACAATCGTGACATCCCCAGGGAAGGAGCTTTCTCTAGCCAAACCAGATGATTTTGACGGAACCGAAACCAAGTTTCGCCCTTGGATGAACTCCGTACTCCTTTACCTTATGATTAACGGACATATCTACTCTGATGATGAAAAGAAAATCGCGTTGACTCTCTCGTACTGTAAAAAGGGAGTCGCCCTTGAATGGGCCTCTTCCTTCATTGAGACGGCGATGAAGAACCAATCTTTCGGGACCTGGCAGGACTTTCTTAAAACGCTTGACAGCACATTTCAGACCACCGACATCAAAGGCGATGCACTTCACCAACTTCAAGGACTGGCACAAAAGAAGGAGGATGTTCTCAGCTACATTGCCACTTTCCACTCATTGGCAACACAGGCTGGACTTAGCGATCAGACGGTCCTCTGTAGGCTCTTCGCGGAAGGCCTTCAACCTGCCCTTATGCGATGCATTTATCAATCTGAAACTGTCCCTGCTATGCTCAACAATTGGTGCAAAAAGGCGGAACTCTTGCACAATAATTGGAACCGATCTCGAACTATTATATCCCGAACCAGAGGTAACCATTCCTCACCGCAAACCCACACTAGATACACAGCTACGCCAAAGATACGAGACCCGAATGCAATGGATGTCGACGCTGTACAACTCCCCCCCTTGGAATGAGAGGAGAGGATGAAGAAAGGACTATGTTTTAAATGTGGTAAGCCTGGCCTTGCCAGGGACTGTCCTGGCCATCCAGGACTGGCGAAGAAGACGGAGGAATGAAAGGTAAAAGTGGTAGGAAAAGAAGAGGGAGTAGCAAAGATAGAAGAAGTTCAAGACGAGGACGACGCTGCCTTCCTTTCTAGGATCCTTAAGGACAATCAATTGGATTTTTAGACGGAGGACTGGAGTCGATGTCAGTTCCTCCCTCTGTGCAGTGTGCTCCTGTAATTATTGCCAAGAATGCTACTCGTGCCCTCACCCTTCCCATCTGAGTAATCGAAGCAGGAGCTACCCTGAAAACCATCGACACTGCCACCCTCATTGATTCTGGGGCGGATATCTCATGCATTGATTGGGACTTCGTACGAAAACACAAACTCCCAACTTCTCGACTTACCAATCCCATTACCGTCCAAAACGCCGACCATTCTACGAACAAACAAGGACCCATATGCTTCACAACCACCTTATACATCCAAATAGGCTCTACCTCCCAGAAGGTGACGTTCCACGTAATGCAATGTGGAAGGGAAAACGTCATCTTGGGTATGCCTTGGTTCAAAGCGACCCAGCCAAAGATAGACTGGAAGAAACGGACAGTTGAGATCGACTCAAAAAAGGATAGATCCTTAGACCTCTATCTGGCACACCAAGGATCTCATGCTTCCTACCTCTCCAAAGGAAAACCGCCCCCACCACCAATGAAGCATTATTTCGCTGAAGAAGAAGAACAAGAGGCGGTCATAAACTACATCAACTATGAGACGGCCGAAAGGTATACAAAACGTGCTTACTACACTTACGCCATCAACAGAATTCAGAGATCAGCCACCAGATACTTCCCAAATGCCCCGACTACTCTACGATTAGAACGAATCGTAAGAAAGATGACTATGTCCACTCAACTAGCCATGGATGCAGACAAAGTAGCAGTGGAGCTTCCACCACAATACGAAGCATATAGGGAAGTTTTTACCAAAGAAGCCGCTGATCACGTTCCCCCCTCCAGACCTTATGATCACCCGATCAACCTAGACGACACCTTTGTCCCTAAAGTATCAAAAATCTACCCTTTATCTCCCGATGAACGAACTGCGGCAGACAATTTTATTGACGAAAATCTACTATCCGGAAAGATCCGACCATCGAATTCCCCTCAAGCCTCCCCCTTTTTCTTTGTTAAGAAAAAAGACGGAGGCCTCCGACCATGTCAAGACTATCGGTACCTTAACGAACATACCGTACGGGATGCTTACCCCCTTCCCCTAATCTCTGATTTAACAGATAAACTACGGGGAGCAAAAATCTTTACCAAGTTTGACGTACGGTGGGGATATAACAACGTAAGGATCAAGGATGGTGACCAGTGGAAAGCTGCCTTCATCACCCATCGAGGACTCTTCGAACTGACAGTGATGTTCTTCGGACTTACTAACTCGCCACCAACCTTTCAGCGATTTATGAATGATTCATTCCGAGATATGATCGCAGAAGGATGGTTGGTGATCTACATGGATGACTTACTCATTTTCTCCCCTGACCAGAAAACCCACGGAGAACGAACCAAACGGGTTCTCCAACAAATGAAGGAACTTGATCTTCATCTAAAATTGGAGAAGTGTAAGTTTGACGTCGATCAAGTTGAATTCCTTGGCATGATTGCCCAACCGGGACAACTGGCAATGGATCCCGTAAAGCTCAAAGGGATTGCGGACTGGCCTGTCCCTACGAAAGTCAAAGACATTCGCTCTTTCCTCAGGTTTGCTAATTTTTACAGATGATTTCATCAGGAAATCGATGATAGTTAGATCAACAATTAGCTAGTCTTAGCATGTCTGCCAACAGCACAATTTATGTCATTATGATACACTTTCTGGCCAGCTTATCTAACCTCTGAGGTAGTTGCTAGGTGTTGATCTTTACGTTCTTCTTGCCAATCATCGCAATTAGCGTCAGGGCGACGCCAAAGACTATATCAACTATCCTTGCTTACATTGGAAATACTCGCAAATAGCCATGCTTGAACAACAACGCCATTGGCGAAGTGTTGCCGTTAATCATAATGGAGGTGGTATGGACCATGTCAGCAATCCTAGTTTTACGTTGACATACCTCGTAGAATGGCGTGCTCGACCACTAACACCCTGTGGAGAACGCCGCCAAAGATCATAATACAGGTAGGAATGGTGCACATCAACAATCCTTGCTCTATATCGACACCCATCGCATAATGGGACACTCAATCACCGGCGGCATCAGGAGAACGTTGCTAAGCAGCATAATGCTGGCTAGTACACCCCATGTCAGCCATCCTTATTCCGCATTGACATTCCCTGCAGTTAGGAGCTCTTGACCACTAGCACAACCGATAGGGTGCTGCTAACAAACGTAAGTCAGACTGATATGGCTCACACAGCAATCCCTGCCACATATTGACGTGCCTCGCGGGATGGCGTGCCCGATCACCAGTACCAGTAGTAGAACATTGTCCATAGTCATAACGTAGACGGGGACGGCTCACACCAGCAATTCTGGCTCTATATTGACATTCTTGGTGGACAGATGCGCTCGACCATCGCCACATATCAGGAGAATCTCTCCAACCGACATAATGCAGGCAAGTAGGGACCGTGTCGACAATACTTGCACTCTATTGACACACCTCGCAGAACGGCGTGCTTGACCACTAGCGCTATTGGGAGAGCACTGCTCAAAATCATTATTCAGGTCGGTATGGTGCACGTCAGCCACCCTTACTCCGTATCGACACCTCCCGCAGATAGGCACTCTCGACCATCAGCACAGTCATAAGGGTACCGCTAACAAACATAATTCGAGCTGGGATGGCTCATGTCAGCAATGCTTGCCATGCATTGGCATAGCTCGCAGAGTAGTGCGCTCGATTACTAACATCAGTGGTATAACATTGCCCGTGATCATAACACAGGCAGGAATGGCCCACTCCAGCAATTATGGGTCTATATCGACATCCGTCGCAGACATGGACGCTCGACCGCCAGTGGCGTCGGGAGAATGTGGCTAAGATACCTAATCTTGGCAGGTATGGCCCACGTCAGTAATCCCTGTTTCTTTTTGACACCCCTCCCAGGCAGGTGCTCTTGACCGCTGGCGCCATCGGCGGGGTGTTTGATCACGATTTTCATTGTGAGAATAGTGCCAGGGATCATAATGTAGGTGGGAATGGCTCAGACCAACAATCCTGACATCATATTAACGCCTATTGCAGACGTGGACGCTTGTGCATCCACCTCGGTTATCCTTACTTGATATGTGGACATGCTTAGTGTGATGCTTCACTTCACAAATTAAGCCGTATAGAGCAGTCACGACTAGGTTGTACGTCTATGTTTGTACGTATGTAGCGAAACATTGGGGGTACTAAGATAGGCTATTCGACTGCATCGTTGCTAATCTGCGATTGTGCACGCTTCTGGCGGATCTGTGCCAGAGCACTATCCTTCGATGGTAGACGTTCGACGTCTGCGTAAAGCGGGAATACCTGCCTGTTCATTTTGAGGATCATGTAAATGCAAATCGAACTCGGGCCATACCGATTCCACCACACCAGGAGTTGATCGACTTCTTCTTTCTCGTCAGGATCGAGAAGTAGCTCTAGGACGCTGTTGTAGAAGCGCTCGGAATCAGTTACCAGATCAGTGCATGAAAACACTTGGGCAGATGTGAGTGCGAAGCGAGCCTGTGATTGTCAATTGAGAAATACATAGGGTTATTAGGCAGCTCTAACTTACTTGGGTAGCAACATAAGCAATTGAGGCTTTAGTGACCGACCGCATACCATGAATACGCGCATTTCCTGACCGTGTTGCCTTTGGCTCCTGATCAACGGAGCTCGGTGAGGTAAAAATGTGTTTAAACGCCTACTCAAACAGGCTCAGACTGGGGATAAAATAAAGGGCTGGAAATACAAACGGAGACCAGGAGACCACTTCGAAGAAGTCCATTCCAGGGGTCCTCTGGGTCATACGAGTAGTTTGTGTATAACAAGATTGGCCACTGGTCGCCTGCCACTTGAATCTGCCCATTCACAAGCTTGTTTCTTGTTCTATGAGCACAAGCCATGAGACGTATGATCAAAGGGAGCCCGCACCCCACTCACACCATGTTCCCCCAATCGAGTCCAGCGGGACATAAAAGGGCGCCGGTGCGTTTGTGGTTGAATCCATGCCCAGACTTGTTGTTTCGAGGGATATGAGGGTTCAAGGACTGACCCTTGGGGGTAATCCAATCAATAATCGCGCTCTTCATCCCCTTCGTGTCGTCAGCCCTTGCACCATTTGCACCCTTCTGAATCTAGATACGAATGCATCATAAGTCGCGGGTAGTCAAGGCTCTGATAGCGGAATCATGCATCACCAAATCTGCAATGGTAACGACGTCTTCCTCAGATGATTCCATCAATCGAGTTGCAAGCCCAGGGACCAAGCGAAGCATCTCGCAAAACACCGCATACTCTTGTCTTTCCCTGAAGAAGAATCGTAAGCAAACCGATCAATCAACGTTAAGTGCACTCACGCAGCTGTCAAAGATTCCTGCTCTTCTTCGTCACTCGTAAGTAGGAGGCCATTGGTAACGAGGGTTTGAACGTTGCAAAACGCATGCACAGACCGCCCGAAGTGTCTGCCATGGTGAACCAGTGGGTCCTGGGTTGTTCTAATACGAGTTCAATGCCGGTGTCAGCAATATCGAAGGGTGCTTACGGTTTTTTCCTAGGCCCAAGCTGCAAAGCACTGGACTGCGTGCGCTTCTGGCCAGTCGTCACATCGGACGACGAGCCACCACGGCAAACGTTTTGCATGGTGGGATGGTAGCGGTCAGTTGAACACGGCGAAGGATGCCTCAGACTGAGGAATGAAGTGGGGGGCTGCACCGTGCTTTCCTCGTCGTTCCATGATGGCGGTTTTATATATGGTCGGGTGAGTGTGTCTTTCGCTAAACTCTTTTCTCGGTTCTCCCAGGAGCTTGAACGAATTCTCGACTGTTTGAGGTTAGCCGTGGGCAGAGTCTACAATACTATTTTGGGCACTGTCATCTCATCCTACTGTCACATTCATTCTAGAGCACGGACTTAGAGAATCATTGTTCCTGCAAGCGGTGATCGATACCTCTGACACTTTGACTCAAAAGCCACGGCCTCTACAGTTGCCACTCGCCACTGGGGTCTGCTTGTATTCTTATCATTACCAGCAGTAACTATACTGGCAGTGCTAACGGCTCTGCCGACTACCGAAGGCCTCTTGCTGACTCTCTGCAGAATCTTCCAGAACATTCCAATTCTCCCGCGAACTTGAACGAAGCTACCACTTCTGGTTACCCGTTAGTTGCTCAGCGCTCAGACTCCAATATTGGTTTTGACGGCCCATTCCACTTGACTCTACGGCTTGAAACTGCGGCCTTAAAAACCATAATCACGGTTCTGTCTGCGTTCTTATCGGGTAGTACTACTGATACTACTGCAACTACAGTGACAGCCGACCCTGTTGAAGTCTGGCCACAGGGCAAACAAGGTTCGTCCTATTGGAGCTCACGAATTTAAAGTTTACCGCTGCCGAGCAATTACAATCCAATCTCGCCGCTTCAAAGCGCTACTGATTCTCCCAACTCACTGCTCTCTGACTCGTTCTGGCGAGCTGCGGTGGCGAGGCCGTTGTATGTAATTTTAGAGAACCGCAGGTGATCATAAATACATAGGTGGGTGAAGTGTGTCGTCGCAATCCCAAATCTTTATTTTACGATCACTGATTGGACTGCGCAACATGTCAGCGTATATGGAGTCACTGGGGAGGGACCAAGCTGGTGAGTGGATTGCTACTGCAAATCAATTGATATTGATTCGGCGGTTATTGTAGCACCTACAATTACTCTAATCATCGGTGGTACCCACATGCTGCACACTGACGCACCACAAGGTGATTATCTAGTTCTATATTCCCAGTAACTCGGAGGTCTCACCTTGAATGTAGTTCGCCGTACGGCACTATCGGCCAGCTCCATCAAGCGTGGCCGTGAAACAGACCCAGACGACGAGCTTCCACCGTTGAAAGTTGCACGCGGCGACCATAGGAATGATGTGAGCACTGGGGTTCAGTGTGGAGAAGATTCTTCGGCCCCTGGCCTGACGGCCATGATCTCTGGCCTCCTGGCGGAAATCGGAGAGCTCAAAGGGCAGCTGATAGCACTGGTAGGAGATACTGCAGCAAGGTCAGATGGCCTCCTCACTCGCGATGCTGCAAAGGATTATTGCTGCATGTATTGTTGTAAAACCCGCGGACTCAGGAACGATTCTGGCGAACATGGTTTGGAGTCGGTGGATAGTTGGCGACATGAGCTTGATTCTCTTGAAGAGGAGTCGCAGATTCCTACCGCCTATCTTCGCCGTCCAAAAGTTAGCCCATTGTAATATTTTACATAGAATCCATTTGCCAAATTGAATTGTTTGGGATCCTGTTCTGTACGAATTGTACACGATGGCGAGAAATGTGATTAGTTACTCTATTTTCGAGCATCATATCTATAGGCGGAATGCTAGTTCTGGAGGGATGACGTGGGGCCGGGGGCATGGTCATTCGGCGTCGCTGCAGCTTATAGTGGATCATCGAGTGACGCAGCACCCGTTCGTGATGGGATCATGAAGGCGTGAAATGCACCAGTTCAAACAAGCAAGGGCGAGGGTCGTAGGCGATGACCACACCATTTCTGGAAAATCGGGTCATCCGCTCTTGTGACCCGGTGGAATTGTAGCCGGCCTTCCCACAGTACCGCCAATGACCCAGATGGATCATACTGTGCTGGGTCTGAAAGCGTCCCACGCGTATGTGGCACCCAACCTGCCCCGATAGGGGATGTTATTAACGTAGGACATGGCTATGATGGATGGTCTTATAGAGAAGCATTGGTGTAGAGACGGGGCGACGAACAGAGGAACTCTGCGATCACTGTGTACCCGTGCTGAACGACTCTTCCATGTGAACGACGATGAACGCACACGGGCACTACGGAGGTTGGTCAAGGTCGCCAAATTGTCGCGGACAAGTTCAATGGCCTCATTCCATTCTGCATCGGGCTTGATGATGGGCGGCGCTTCCGGGCTCAGGAGTAGCCTCAGGAAGATGAACAGTCGCTCGAATGGTTTGTTTGGCCCAAGGGAATGGACACTAGGCCAAGGGCTAGAGAGACGGCCCACTCAAGACCGCCGATGTGCGTCACCTGAAAGGCGGCACCACCCATAAACACGAGGACTTAGACGTCAATCTCTGCGGAATGATGGTTAGGCGGGAAATGCCAGAGGCAAAATACGGAATTACCGATGAATGTAATTACAATGAAATGGGAAATTTTCAGGATGCAATGAACTACATTAAGTTTGCGGTTCAGTCGTCTCAGGATAAACACAAAGATGTTGAAAACAACGGCCTGCACAACCGTATCGTTTGTCGAGGTATCCTCGAGGCCAAGTATCTGCAGACCAAAGAAGTGGAAAATGAGGGTGATGACAATTTGATACGTCGACTGGAACAATATTTGCTCGTACATGTCAACGGTGAATAGTGGCGCCATGAGTTTGTCTGGCCTTCCGTTGAGAAGGGAAGGAGAGGCGGGGTCAGTAGCAAGCGCAAGAGCAGCAAAGGTATCCATGATGATGTCGATCCAGAGCAGTTGTACAGCGGACAAGGCAGAGGTTTCCGACGACGATACAATGGCTGTGACAGAGGTACCAACGACGGCAGATACGTTGGTGGAGAGCTGAAACTGCAGGAACTTCCTCGCAGCATCGTTTACACACCGACCCACACGATGGCTTCGACGATTGATGAAAGTCCATAAGGATGATGTCAGAGGCATCTTTTGCCACTTCGGTTCCAGTGATACCCATCGTGAAGCCTACATAAGGAGTTTTGAGGGCAGGCCCATCATTTGTACCGTCACCAGTGACTGCAACAATCTCCCCCAAAGAGCGTAGCTTCTCAGCTAATATCAGCTTCTCTTCAGGAGAACACGCAAGGACCTGCCGGGCCTAAGAGCTACCCTGAGCATCTCGGTGTCGTTCTACTGCCAGAAAACGGGACTCTCCGTGATAATACCGCCAGCCTGGGATATCCCATGATGGGAAGCAATGGAGCGGGCGGTTAGGACATTGTCACCAGTGCATATCTTGACGGTGACACCAGCTTTCTAGCAACCTGCAACGGCCTGCCGAACAACTCACGCAAACGAGCTTCCATGCCAAAGATCCCGACGAGAGTGAGCTCACGAGCGAGTTCTTCACAAGGTATCCAAAGTACGACCAGAGGGCGAAAAGGCGACATGAATTAACATACATCTTCATCTGCATTCCAGTACAAGTATAGTGGAGGCCGGGTAGCGAAATCGCAATGGCATATAGCATAGCTCGGAGAGATTGATTGGCATAGAAGATGATCGTACGCGAGACGTTGACTTCACCGTACGCATCGATCTCTGCGGCCCCGACAACGGAATCTTCGTCGCTAGCTTGATTCACGTCCGGTGAACTTATGACGTGGTGAACACATAGTTTTGTGAGGATTTCACTCGCTCCCTTCACATATAGTCGGAGGCTACCGTTCCCCAACTTGACAACGACACCATGGCTTTCCAGTCACGGGGAACATTGGAATGACGTCGGCTGTATCACGGGTTTCCCTGTGACTGGGCCAGTCGAGCTGCTTGGCAAAGTTCTGGGGTGCAATCTCTGTCTTGCTGCCTATGAATGTTATTTGGTTGGTCACAGGGTCTACGTCTTCAAAAGTAGTCGAATTGATGGCGATGGCTTCACTGATGACTGATGAGCTTGCGAAGTCGGAGTGAAAGAACAGTATTGATTGCGCTCTGGTCGACAGAAAAATCTTGGGTGTGTCTCGAAAACGTGGAGTCCGAGCTTTGGCGAGAGCAATGTTCGTCGACTACGCGTACTCTGGAGTGGTTACGTTGGACCTGATAAACGGATTTGGTGTGAATACCAATGGATCCTGCCACGACTGTATGATGTTTTGCGTAAGGGTGCCAGTTTTATCTGTACAGATGACAGAAGCATTCGCCATGGTCTCACGAGACCCAGGTACACGGACAAGTAAATTCTCATTAATCATGTGTTGTGTAGCGAATGCAAGCACAAGCGTAACAGAAAGGGGAAGACCTTGGGAGGTGTCAGCTGGCGGTGTCGATGATGCGGTGTTTGACTCGCCTTCACGGACAGCAACCACCACTAGGATGATGAGAATCTGTACAAAAGCCATTGGTAGGTGGAAAGTCAGGCGATGGCATCTGCCTTTCCGGTAGCGGCCGATTCATTGCACTTGACGTTATGCCCAGAAAGAAGGATTCTATCGCAGGGGATCACCTCACCCGGTTCCAGTAGAGTAGCGTCGCCAACGGCGACCACCTACGAGACACGTCGAAAAAAGCACATGACGACGAATGCGACATACCTTGACGGCACGCTCCTCCTTCTGTACTTCAAACTGGCGTCCATTCTGCCAATCATTCAGAGACCCGACGGTCACCTATGATTGCGATCACGCGATAGGACAGAAAAGACAAAGAAATGACCTACAATAATGATAATTGCAACGCTTTCGAACCAATTGACGGGTGGCTGGCCAGCAGGTAGAGTTGTACCAAAGTCCTCAAATAAACCAAGTGCAAGGGACACTACGGCAGCTATTGACAATAATGCCAGGCACAGAAAAGGGAGGATGTCGACGTACTAAGACCTTCCCCTTGAGTGCAAGCCACATAAGCCCAAGGAGAGACGTCGTCAGGCGCTGTGGGAAGACGTTCTCTCCGTATATCGTCTTGCGGCCCGTTAACGAACCAGAGAAGGGATCCAATGTTGTGCGCATATCAGTACCGCCCGTGGTTGGAGTGGCGTCTGAATCAATGCTGTGTCTATGTTCGTGTCGGTTGTGTCTGAGACACGCCTTCCCCCGCGCCAGGCTAAGGGGGAGTGGGTCGGTGGTCGTCAAGAAGCAAGCCCTGAACGGGGGCGTGCCGAGGCCGTCGAGGATGCGAGTGATGCCACCGAGTGCATGGAGGGTGTCCAAGTCTTTCGGATCCAAGAGACTCGCCAGCTGGTTGTAGTTGAAAAAGAAGGGTCCAGAGTCGAGCTGTGATTCCTACGACAGGCGAGAATGGCTAGGCGTTAAAAAGGACGCGGGGTTTTCAGTGGGAGATGGCATTTGGAGTTTGGATGGGTCAGAGAGAGGGTGAGTTAGGGATGCGAAGTCGGATAGTCAGACTAATGGCGTCGGATTTGAGTCGACGAATCTGACTGAATTGATCAACTACTGCCATTTCGTTGGCGGAGTGATCATCATAGGAGCTGGCAGAGGTGTGTATGGCCGAGGGACTGAGGAGCTGGGGATACGAGGGACCTGAGCGTTCGTCTGGCTTGTACTAACTACGTGACGCAACATGGAGTACAGTACGTGGAAGCGGAACAATAGCTACTAATAGTTGCTAAGGCGCCTGATGTTCGACGTAAATAGCGCGTAGATGTCTTTTCATCCAGGCCGAATTCTTCGTTTTGCCATCGGGGAGAATGACGACACCCCTCGGTTTTTTGACCTCAATGGTATGTGGACATCCGCGCGTTCCATTCCTGGCACAATCGAGGTTGGGGCATTCATAGGCATATCCTCCGCGTATAGCCCTTTGCTTCCATTTCTCGGGGACCGCACCACAGCTAGGACACTGCGTCAGGATATTCTTTCCCCAAGGTCGATAGTGCTGATGGGACCAGAGATATCTTATTGTCTCGATTGTCTTGGCGTCCGAAGATAAAGTGATGCGATACACGCCTGAGTGACGGCTAAGCTCACTTGACTTGCCCAGAGCAACAGGAACAGCATCTTCGACTGCGTGGCCTTGAATGACAACTTGGTCGGTGAGAGCGACGAGGAATGTTGATGCAGCGGTAGGGTGGAAGCGACGAGCATCGAAAGCTATGGTGTTGGAGAAACCTAGTCTGCAATGATGTGATAAGACGATGACAATGATATTGAGGGAATAACTTACTTCGCAATGGCCCTCGAAAACGTAAGGCGACTATCGGAATGGCGGATATACTGGCCACAACTCAGCATGTATAATGTTGCGCCCTTGGTGAAGTCCCTAAACGGACCAAGTAACATATCCAGGAACTGCGAACGATGTTCAAAATTCCAGAGATGTGAATATATAGATCTTACCTCTTGAATTTCCCCTGCAACCTCACGGTTGCTATCATGGCCTGCAAATAGGTCGCCACACTCTTCGTCGGTATGTGTCAAGATGGTGACAATTACTACTGAGGGGCGCACGACAGATATTTTCTTGACGATATCAAGTGCTTTTTTCTGATATGTCTTCCGCTTCCCCTCGGTCCCTAAATCGAATGGAACTTCGGTGCTGACAAGCCCACCAGAGCGGGTAAAGTACGGGCGAAGAAAGTCGGAGAGTACGGTCATCGGGCCAGTAGTAGGGAGGCTCTTGAGTCGAAAATGGAGGAGAACTGTTACTGGTGTTTGGACAATTGACTTGCGTGATAGTTCGAATCGTCCATGTACTTGCGGTGGTCGAGGGAGTACAGGGAGCCTCTCCCGATAGAAGCCCTGTAGAAAGTGAATACGTCATCGAAAATGACAAGCAATGTACTTACCATGTACGGGAGAACAACCTTTGTTCTCATATCGTCCATTAAGTGGCAAGCGACGCAAAGGAATTTGACATCTGTACAAGCGACAAGCAACAGATCTTCAGGATGGATAGTGATGCATGTTTTGCAAACCGAGCGGACGCAGAGGTCGCACCGCCATAGGTCGCCACCATCGGCACACATGTGACAAAACTGGACTGACATGAGAAGTAACGGAAGGTACAAATATCAATACTTACGTCGTTATTTTCATCGTATGAGCTGTCAGTTGTAGGCAACGAAAACAGCGCCGCAAGGCAGGGACGGAAACAATCCGGTGCACTATGCCTGGGTGCTCCAATAACACCGACTGTATGGGTAGGAGAGGTGGTAAGGGCATCTTTGATGGGGATCATTGGTACCAGGGTGGCAGTAGTGGGGTTGGCAACGGAAATGCCGGGATTAGTGAGAGAAATACGAGGTGCAATTCCACCAGTAGTTTTCTTCGCTGTTTGCTTCGTACGGGCCATGCTCAGATGGAAAAAGTTCAGTAGCCTTGGTTGTCACGCAACGGCCGGCCCGGTGAAACGGTCAACACCACAAATCAATTACTTAATCAGGCAAGTGTCCCTAGCCGCCCTAAAAGTGATTATATAACATAGTAAAAATAAACTACGGAGCCACCACCACTGGTACTACTAATATGTCTCCACCAAACAGCACAGATGAATTAAATGAGTCTCTTTGACTTACTGCATTCCCCAATAAACAAGCGGATCAGCATTCCAAGTATTGGTGAGTCCATAGTAAGGCAATCCTGTTTCACTTTCCTGCCGATAGTCTTGCCTGCACTTGCGGGCGACTTTGGATTGATGTGGTGAGTTCTCGCAACCCCATGCTATCACTACGCGGTTGTCCTTGCCACTCCGTTCTATTCTCCAATGCTTGCCTGCGCTTGCGGGCAGCTTGGAAGTGATGGCGTGTCCTTGCGACCCCACGCTACCACGGTGGTCCTTGCGACCCCGTTCCATTTCCCAATACTTTCTTGCGCTTGCAGGAAGCTTGGGATTGATGGCGCGTCCTTGCGACCCCACGCTACCGCTACACGGTGGTCCCTGCGACCCCGTTCTATGCTCCAATGCCTGCCTGCGCTTGCAGGCGGCTTGAGATTGATGGCGCGTCCTTGCGACCCCACGCTACTACTAAACGGTGGTCCCTGCGACCCCGTTCCATTTCCCAATGCTTGCTTGCGCTTGCAGGCGGCTTGGGATTGATGGCGAGTCCTTGCGACCCCACGCTACCACTAAACGGTGGTCCCTGCGACCCCGTTCTATTCTCCAATGCCTGCCTGCGCTTGTAGGCGGCTTAGGATTGATGGCGTGTCCTTGCGACCCCATGCTACTACTGCACGGACCCGATGCCGACGCTACATGGTGGTCCTTGAGACCCCGTTCCATTCCTCGACCCTCACTTGTGCCTATAGGCGGCCTAAGATTGATGGCGGTCCCTGCGACCCTATGCCGCCACGCAGTGGTTCTTGTTATCGTGTTCCTGCACTTGTAGGCGGCGTGTGGTTGTCCCACCTTACCCCACCTTGCTCTCCGGGGCGACAAAAGTGGAGACAAACTCAGTGTCCGACCCCTCATAAGTTAACGGCTTGATCTCACACTCCACGGCAGAAATCCATCACAGGTTGATTCAACCAGACTTGTTACAGATGTGTACATGACACAGACAACGAATCTTAATAGTATACATTGAGAGTCGCCCCAGTGGAACTCAGTTGCCCCATAACTCCTGCTCGGACGGGATGTAAAAATCAAGGTCCGCGGTTCCATTGACTGTGCGGCTATTGGAGATGAGAAACCTTTGAAGGTGAGCGAGTCTGAGAATACGACTCACCAGCCGCGCTCATGAAGTTCGACCAACAATTCCTCGAATGAGTCCCGAACAAATTCGTTTGGGTGGCCTAAGGTGCTCTGCATACCCGCGAAAACTTGCGCCTCAAACTGGTTATACTCCTCAAGCCAATAACGCGCGACCCTCGGGGGCCGCCTAGCCAAACCTACACTCTGGGCCGTGCGACGAAGGCCACACGCGAGCTAATCAATAATGAGTGTTGAACATGTTTCGGGGGTAAAGGACCACTTACAGCCACAGCAGATGTAGAAAGGAGACGTATGGGCGTAGATGCCCAAGACTCCAGGGTTTCTTGGTTCCTGTGGAGTGGCGAGACAGAAGACTTGTACCAAAAGTCGAGATGGTAATCCACGAAATGCTTATTCGCAAAGAGGGTACAAGTACCCTAGAGCGGATCATCAGAGGAATTGTTAGCACACAAGTAAACACCTACGGTCCTGGCGTTGTAGTTGTGGAGATAATAGATCCTGTAATTCCTGCCTGGCACAAGCATCTCTTCGCAGTGTGTAATCGCCGCGTTTCTCCTCTCTGCGAGCTGGAGTGTATTCGTCGGATCGACAATGTGAGATAGATCGTAGCGCCTCGCGAAAGCTTCCGCCTTGGCAGCCATCTTGCTACGGAAAAGTTGTACATGCTCAACAAGCTAAGAAGCGCAAGGTAGTAGGGTCATTTGTGCACATACTGCAGTCAACATACCCCGAGTGACACGAGGAGCCGAGCGTGAAAATAAGCCGAGTGACATGGCCAGCCAAACTTCGGCCGAGCTAGGGGAAACCACCGAGTGAAATGGCTGGGCTGAAGGCAGACCAATATATAAGGATTGG
>JBBPMY010000258.1:0-22402 GCA_038090615.1 Phylloporus gajari | reverse complement strand
CTCAATGATCAGAATTTGAAATTAACAATTGACAACATTGACTATTCTTGAGATATATCAAAACAAAAATATATGCTGTGTTATGATAATTTCCTCTCTATCATATCCTTGTTGTTGGATAATCATCAGTTGTTGTTGTCATATTATATTCTTACTCTGTCCAGATTGTCATATTAACATAGAGATCAATATTCTATGAAGGGTTGACAGAAAGTTGAGAATGAAACTACATGTAAGTGTGTTTT
Source organism: Phylloporus gajari (assembly GCA_038090615.1). Classification (NCBI taxonomy): domain Eukaryota; kingdom Fungi; phylum Basidiomycota; class Agaricomycetes; order Boletales; family Boletaceae; genus Phylloporus; species Phylloporus gajari. Next base: position 22,157 of record JBBPMY010000258.1, on the reverse strand, counting down.
TGTTGTTATATATATCTTATAAAGGTTTCTGATGGTGAATATCATAAAGAATTGCTATCTCATACATTGATAACATGTTTTTGTTCTTGTTGGTCTTATTGTTATGTACATCTTACAAAGGTTTTTGTGTTATTGTTGTTGTCACTTTTATCACTCATACTCTATGGCCTTCTAGGAAGGTCATCCCTTATCTGGCAATGACTGTTGTTGTTGTTGTACAGATGTGGCAGGGGTGTATGGTGATCCAGGATGACCAGTATATGCTCTATCTTATTGCTCTGGCTCTGGCTGTCAGAGAAAGCAATGCACGACAAGACATGTACTACATGGCCTTCCAGGAAGGCCACCACTCCTGTAAAGATGGTAATGATGTTACTTGAACTTTGACTACCAGAGAAAGCAATACACAGCACATGGCCTTCCAGGAAGGCCATCCCTCAACTGACAATGACTGTTGTGCAGATATGGCAGGAGTGTGTGGCCGTCTAGGACGGCCAGCATGTGCTCTATTATATTGCTCTGGCTCTGGCTGTCGGAGAAAGCAATGCACAACAATATATGTACCACATGGCCTTCCAGGAAGGCCATTCTTCAACTGACAATGACTGTTGTACAAATAACAAATATGACAGAAGTGTGTGGCCGTCCAAGACGGCCAGCATGTGCTCTATCATATTGCTTCGGCTTTGGCTGTCGGAGAAAGCAATGCATAACAATACATGTACTACATGGCCTTCCAGGAAGGCCACTACTCTTGCAAAAATGATAATGATGTTACTTGAGCTTTGACTACCATAGAGAGCAATACACACAGCACATGGCCTTCCAGGAAGGCCATCCCTCAACTGGCAATGACTACTGTACAAATATGGCAGGAGTGTGTGGCCGTCCAAGACGGCCAGCATGTGCTCTATCATATTGCTTTAGCTCTGACTGTCGGAGAAAGCAATGCATGACAATACATGTACTACATGGCCTTCCAGGAAGGCCACCACTCCTATAAAGATGGTAATGATGTTACTTGAACTTTGACTGCCAGAGAAAGCAATACACATAGCACATGGCCTTCCAGGAAGGCCACTGCTCCCATAATAATGATGATCATGTTGTGTTGGCTCAGGTTATCAGTGAAAGCAGTACATGCACCACATGGCCTTCCAGGAAGGCCACTACTCCCATAAAAATGATGATGTTGCTTAGCCTTTGCTTGCTGAACATAATACATATATAATATGACATGCCAGAAAGCTCACTATCCCACAAAAATGATGATGATGCTTCTATTGCATCTCTTGCTATTGTCTACCATTGCCTGGTTTTCAGAGAAGGGCATGCTTCACCCAATAGTATGCAGGTGTGAGTGGCCGTCCAAGACGGCCAGTACACATTCTGTTTAATGTGAAGAGAGATTCATGTAGAATGTCAATTGCCTGGTAGAAGGTTAATGCTACAAACGACAATGAACTTTGTTGCAGGTCAGAGTAGCCTTCTGGGATGGTCAGCTTGCATTTTGTCAAATGTTGCTTTGACTCTGACTATATGGTTGTTGTTGTTGTTGTCATTGTGGAAGAGGGTATTGGGAATGGTGGTTGATAATTTTCTAACCCTAAATTAGGAGTCTAGAACCCTAGAATGAGGTTTGAATGCCCTAGGGTTCAGTAGAAATGAGCCCTAGATAGTCTCATAGCTGGTACCAGGACTCACTTTCGACCAACCAGCCAGCCACGAGGTTCCAAAAGTCGATCATGCTCAACTCGAGCGGTGTGTCACCCTCCCGAGCCTTTGCATGCTCGATCCCGCCTACACACATATAATGGAGATTCGGAGAATGAATTCCATGGTCAGGAGGTCGATAAGTAACCGTGTCAGACAGCCAACAAGAGCTTTTGTTTGGATATGAACTGGCTGACGCAGCCATTTTGGTAAGTATGCCTTCGCTAAGCTTTCCAGCGCTACACTCAAATCAATACATACACGCTGCGTAGGTTGTCCAACACTGGGGACACCAAGCCGACAACGTCTTTTTGCTACATTATACCTCGTCGGGCTGCGTGGAACGAGCACTTCAAAGGCATTCATCATCCTGACTGCCAATCATTGCGTTGGAAAGTCCTCTTGTGGATCACGGGTTGGTCCACTCTTCACTCGGATCATCAACGCCCTCATTCTACCTGAAAATGAGTGGAACGACGGCCATCACTTTGCACATCTGCATCCCCTAGTTTGGCACCACTGATAAGTGCTTGTCATTTTGTGCGCTACGCAACTCGGCCCGCTCTCAAGATATATTCCAAGGGCTTTACCCCGTCCAATGTGGACTATTTCTGGGAGTGCACCTCAGATAACGAAGTCATGGCGAAGGAGGGGGCAGAGCGTGATGCCGTGCGACAAAAGCTGAGAGGATGGACAAACGGTACGTCGTGACACAATCTTGTTCGAAGGTTCGCTAATTTCGTCCAAACATACGTGTAGGGTGCGTGCGACATGACGACAGCGCAAGAAAAGGGAACCCATGAAGACAACGGCGAAGGTTGCGTTCAATGTTGTCCTAACTTTCGTTCACAGTGACGTTCACGTACGAATGGTGAGCAGAATGGCAGCGGTATATAGGCAATGGAGTGTCTGTCAGATGATGAGAAGGGGACGAACAGTACGGAAATTGGTGTGTGGCGATACAGTCACGCTTGACGTTTTGCTAACTTACACATCAGTTGCATTCTAGATGCTTGATGGTATGTAGCTACGGGTCAACAGCTAGCATGGAGTCAGCTTTGTGCTTCACTGAATGCGCTTACTACAACACATTGATTTGTGGCAGGCTTTGGGGCTTGGTCTTCCTGTCATGCCACCTGACCATACTACATTCAAATGGAACAAATGGACGACAGTATGTATTGAGAGTGCGTGCAATCAAAGTCCAAGCCCTGTGAGGAGCATCAAAGCGTTCATCGCATCTGCTTGTGTATCGTCCGACACGCCTCCAAGGCTCCCCGCAATTACCCTGCGAAAGAATTGAGTGATGTTGGACATGGTCCCAACAGTCTTCTTTTTCCAAACATTGTCTGCTCGTCTGCATGATTTGTTGGCAATGAAATCGAGAGAAGTAATGAACTGAAGTAGGTCAGAATCATTCCTGAAAAAAACACACACAAAGAGGACTTACGATGCTGCAACCGAAAATAGCTAGTTCTAGGTCCATACGACGAAGTGGTCGTAAATACGAGAGGCCGTCAGAGCCAGTAACCTCCTCGAAAACACCAACAAAATAATCCACATTGCTTGGCAGGAATGCCAGACGAAGAAAGAGACTCGGATATTCGCTTCTGAAATACAACGGCTGGATAATTAAGTGAGCCTGACGATACGCAAACCAATAAATAGGCACTTACACGTGCTCGGGCAAATGTGTTCGGTATATCTTCGTATAGATGAAATAGCTCGTATCCTTCATTGTCCCCGCCCCATCGGATCACTTCACGGGCCCAGAGCAAACTCTTCGCAGTCATATCAATGCAAAACTCCTGGGAAACGATGTTACCAGCCGCGAATGATAACCGACTGATGACGTTTTTAAGAATATCGCACGATAGCTTATGGAAGTTAGCACATTGTAGCGTACGGTAGGAGATAGCACTTACAGCCGTCGTCAGACTCTCTGTGAATGTCTTGTTGTCAAGTCGCGTGATGACACTAATGACCCCGTTACGAAGACTGAATTGAATCGGAACTATCGATAAATTAGCCTGGGACGTAAGAATCAGTAGCAATTTGGCTCACCCTCTTCGAATACTCGACCCTTTTGCACGTATTCATGGTACAGTCTGGTGAGCTCACCCTCCCAAAATTCGCGTGAACGTGGCTGAAATCGTTCAGTGACCAGACACTTCCATGCGATAGCCAAAAGGTGTGCGGACAGTTGGTTCCAGTTATGACAGCCTGCCCTTTCTAGATCACCCAGGAATGATACTGTTAATAGTGTAAAATCATCAATTATTGCGTCGAATGCGGACTGAGACTTACTGCCTCGTGCGTTCACGAATGCAATCGCATCATCTAAAGAGAGCTGTAACCCAGCGACATCACTCTCTGGCCGATGTTCTGGCGCTTGCAGGTTACTAGGTGCTATCTCGACAACCGGGGGTGCCGAAATTATCGCTGGTTCAGAGGGAAAATTCAATCCGTAGTGGTGAGCGAACCACTGGGTAAAGGACGCGTCATCAAGAGGGTCAGATGCAGCGATAGAAAAAGTGTGCGAAGGATCGAAAGGTGGCATAAGGAATGTGGTATCAAGCTCCGCGTCATGAGTTGGTGATGACCCGACAGCGCTCGAGCCTACTCCTTGAAAATGGTCAGCAAAATAAGCAACCATGCGGTAATTCTCATCCATGAGGGCCGGGTCCAGAGACGATGTTGAGTAGGAGTGAAAGTTAGCCATAGTGGTCGTCGAGTGGGAGCTCAAAGAAGAAAAAAGTGGCGCACTCGGCAGCAGAAGCTCGCTGATGAGTCCTTGACACGGTTCTCAGCAAATAGGACTGGAGAACTTTTGTATTCTTCCCAAGCGAGGCGGAACCAGGCCACAATGTGCGCTAAACTGTCAGGAGTATGCCGGCGACTCAGATGCTCTTCCTAAACCATATGCTAGCCGATAAAGCCATCTGAAGACTGAATGTGATCAGGTCGAATTTACATCATGTGACCTCACTTATCTGCACAGCAGGAGTCGTTCGTGCAGCAGCGGGGACGAGTCTGCGTAAAACGGTAAACGGCTGCAGGTCATCCCATTTCCCAGATTGGGCAGATTTTCACACACATCGCCAGCCAGAGTGGCGTCAGTCCTAAACAGTCTGGCTGATAAAACGATCTGAATACGCGGATATTGCCTAGCCACATTCAAGATCTCGGATCATATTCCGTGAGCGTAAAATTCTTCTGTTCTTCTCGAATGGGGCAGTACCGTACTACTACCAAGGCACAACGCGCTAATACAATAGGGGTGTGCACCGCCTGTGTTAACGCCCCTTGGAAGTTTTTCCTAAACAGTCTGGCCGACAAAGCAATCCGAGTGTTGTCACATTGCCGATTCAGCAAGGCGCGCTCACGGCGAAGTCTTTGATCAGACTTCCCCATTTGGACACTGCCGTGCCTGGTTTTTATGTACTGTCGAATAAGACCGTACTCGCTGAACAGCTCCCACAACCTTGCAGCCTTCGAGACCACGGCCTTCGCAAAGATGCTTACCGATTCTCCCCTACGCACAGAACCTACCATGCTCATTCAAGCACCCATCTCGCCTGTGCCATGCCGTTATCCCACACGACTTTGTCCCATTTCTCCCCTGGTTCAGGTTCCATTGAGCAGATGTTCAGCTTCGTCGTGTCTCCCAAACCATCTTCCTCGAAACCATACTCTGGTGGAGAATGGTCCTACACCGTGCAAAGCTGCATCATCTGATTTGAGCACCCACGATGCCATCGAGGTAAGCGTCATTGGACTTCCCCCACACCTATCTGATGTGACTCCCGACTTTGAAATTTGAAGTCGACCTGTACAGACCGACCTCTCTCCCACCAGGAGATGATCGAGCGATGGTACCAAGCATTGGTGACGAGGGAAGTTGCGAGACGAACATTCGAGGCAACACAAGAGGAGCTTGACGACTTTGCGAGCGACATCATTGAGCTCATTGGCCAATCGGCCTACTTGCACATCCTCGCGACGTATCTTGCTACTCTGACCGCTTGTCAAAAGGTTGTATTTGTTTGTCTCGATAGATTTGTGCACCACTCACATCGGCCCTATGAATTCACAGGTCGCACACAGCCTCTCCTCAGGCTGAGCACCTGTATGTATTTCCGACCTATTTATGATCCGAGGTTTAGAGACTCTTTCGTTCTGTTTGTATGCATATCTGCTCTCGGACTCTTGTGCTCTCCGTGTACTGCTTTTCAACGACCTCGTGTTACAGCGGTATTTATCTATGTAATTTCTTCGATACACCAGATTGTAACAGATTACTAATGGAGTTGGGTCCTTTCTGGAAGCACTTTGTGACGCCTACGTACTGATCTGCCATGCAGCTGATCAGCTCTGCGTCAGCCACAGTCAGCCCCCTAGCTAATATCTCCCTTGAACAACCGGCCCGGCCTCTGCCGATCTACACACGCTCGGTGGTTGGCGGGAGTCACACCGCATGCGATGGGCGGGATGGGCGGGAGCGCACGGTCTGCTACCGATGAGCACTCAAACTCTCCCGCCGACAGGCTCTTCCGAACTGTAAGGGCCGGACAAACTTGCACCCAAACCGGCCAAAACACAAACTTTCTGACCTGTTTGTAGCTGAGCGTGTCCCAAACCAATGCAACTTCCCTGCGATGTATCTGCCATCCTTGGAGACAGCGACGCTGAAGACACGACAGTCTGTGATTGTTGCTGCTCGTCTTTCACTCGCCACACTTGAACACCCTTCCGAACACCACCACTGACAAGATACTCGTCATTCGCTGTAAACGCTGCTCCTTTCAGCATCAATTTCAAGGGTTTGGGAATATTCTTGTCTAGCATTCACCATTGATATTACTTCATCTCTTAGCACCTCTCCCTTCAATGCTCCCGCTGCAATGTACCTGCCATCTTGAAGCAGCAACCCCGAAGGCACCTTCTTCCACAGGTATCGTTGCTACTCGTTTACCGTCCTTGACTCGCCACACTTGAACACCCTTGTCACCAGTACTGACGAGATGCTCGCCATTTGCTGTAAATTCTATTACACATACGGGATTAGTGCCAGCGTCAATTTCAAGGAGCTGGGGATATTCTCCTCAAACGCCCAGCACTGATCCAATTCTATTTCGTTGGTGCGCACCGTTCGCTGTTGACATGAGCATCGGCGACACGCAATAAAGGCAGTAGACGAAGGTGTGTTTAGTGAGTGTACGTGTTACCCTTCCCTAAATAAGTCTCACCTCGTGTTTTCAGGGAGCTTCATTTCGGTTGCTATTGTATATCAGACCTCCTCTGGTATTTCATGTCAATGCTCACGCGGGTCAGTGACACTCGAATGATAGCACGCAGGAAAGGATGCTCGTGGAGAAAAACAATATAACTAAAGCACATCCAGCACATCCACGCCCTGTATCAACCTGTTCGAAGTCGCTGATCTGATATCCTGTACCTGGGCCGTGATCAAACTCTCTGCGGTAACCCTCCTGTATCTGCCACATTCCGTCGGGTAGGTGCGGGTAAGAGTGCACCGAACGGTTGCTTCAGTCGGGCCAAGAACTCCATCTGCGCGTCCATCAGAGGCACACCCGTACGAGACGGGACCCCATCATCCACAGGGTCTCCATTAGACAGATCCTCAAACGCCATAAACCCCAAGGCGCTGTTCTCATCCTGTACTGGGCTTCCAGCAGCATGTCGATCGAGAAGAAAGTCGATCCAAGGGTGAACGAGATACAGAGAATCCGACCGGGTCAAATTTTGTCTCGTCTTGATCTCAGCATCCCCAAGATCACCAGCCTGGGCACGAAACACGAACTTGGACCCATCCTGATATCCTGACACAAGCCTCATCTTGAAGGCAAGACATGGGAATTTCATCCATTGTACCAAGAATGACGGTAGAGGAAGCAAGTTCAACTGATTGTACAATATTGCGACCAGGTCAAGATCAAGTGAGGAAGCGTGCAGCGCAGCGATTTCTGTCGCCATCTCGCCATCAGGAATGGCACGCGGAATGTATGAGGTCAATGGTTGTCTGAACACGCAGATATTGGTAGGAAGACAGCTATCGAAGCTACTGGACGTCCCTGTCCACGCAAGGATGCTCGTATCTCCCGAGCTCATCAGTAGCTGGGACAAGAGTCGTCCAAGGGCCTTGTTTCCTTCACCGTACGTGATTGGCAGGGTCATCGAGAAGATCCTGAGTGACGAGTAGGCGGCGTCCTCAACCCAGGTTGTCTGTCGTGTGGAGGCCAGACGGAGCTTCTCGCAGATATCATTCAACCTGGGACGGGGGGCTCTCAAGGATGCCGCTGAGATACCTGTTGCTTTCTCCATCTGCAAGATGATCTCTAGATCGTGAGACCCAGGTAAGGCGTCCAGTCCTTGGTGTAGATCCGGACCACCTTTGACGCATAGTATTCCTGTAGTGTCCACCGCGTGAGTTCCATAGGCTCATCATCAGAGCACCGAGTTCTGCTAGTCGATCGACGTCGTAGAGGAAAATGATGGTCAAAGCAGACCCCTTGCACCACTTAAACATGCTAACGAGGGCCTCCTGAAGTATGAACTGATCCCCTTCGTCGGTACAGCACGTATCGCTCCAAGCCCAGTTGAACTCCTCGTCCTGCGCGATCTTGCAAAACATTTGTAGCTTGCTGTGAGTGGGGACTGCCTCGAGGTCGTATACCACAGTTTTGATGACCTTGTCGTGCAAGGGTTCATTTCCCGCCCATGTGTGCGAGAACGTGGCATAATGGTAAAACTCTCCGACAACTTGTTCGATGAGGACGTAGTCGATGTGTGTGGCAGTAGACGTGACGAGTAACACAAAGACTGGCGCTGATTCGAATGCCACACAAACGACCAGACAAGGTGTTAATAAGCATCAAAGGTGAATCGCGAATGGCATTCTTGATGGATGTACAAATCACTTCCATTGTCTGTTCCGGCTGAACATAACAGCGAGATCGCTCTACAGCAGGATGTTAGAGGGAAAATATCAGTTTGATGTAATGAACCTACCACAAATCTCCAGATCAGATGATTCTGACATCTTTGATAACATCGTCTCGAATGCGTCATGGCATTATCATACTACCCCGTACCAAGTAGGGCTGCATACTTTCTCTCGTAGCCCGATGGAAAGGACAGGTCGAGCTTGATTACCTGAACAGCGCCGATTAATATGGACGAACTTGAAGAAGTCGAAAACAAGTTACCTCATTTGCGTCATTCAGTGCATTGTCCCACTCTCCTTGCTCTGCATATGCCTTGCTCCGTTTTACCAGTAAGTCTTGCAGATCAACAGAGCTCAGTAATAATGTAATCGTGTACTGTGAGACCGCCTCATCATACAGCTTAGCGTTCCCCCGAGGTCCACTAGTTTGGTACAGCAACGATGTTTAAAGTCTGATACGGGATGGCCACGTCAGCGACGTAAGTGGAAAGAACATTAGCTCACCAGAAACCCATGTCTCGGTAGATTCGATCATACTAATTTGTTAATCCAGTCTCCTTCGCGCGATCCGCCGCCAAGGGTGCCTCACAAAGGCGTTGTTGGATTGTAATGAGAAGATTATCAAAAGTCCACCCGGAGATCTGTAAGAAGTTAGTATCAACTTCAACACATGGCGACCAAACTGAGGATGTACCAATAAGACTATGAGCGATGGTTGGCAAGTGTGGTCGCCCAGTACAATTCGTGCATCTCCAAAGGACTGGATCGCACGCTCGTAGTCACTGCTCTCCATGTGCTCGTTCCCGCAGAATAGGTGCATATACGCCTATTGAAAACTTCAGCAGCGTCACTACACAAGGACAATATTCGCGTACCTGGACCACACAAAATGCTGGGTCCACCCACACGTTAGCAATGATATTATTCAGGAGTGATATCGCATTGACATGATCTGCAGCCATGAAAAGAACAGCCTGAAAAGAAAGGTTGAAAGAGGCTCATGGTTGGATGAAACGACATACCTTGATGAGAAAGAGAAGGGACACATGCTCTGAATGATATTCGGATGAGATGTCACACACGTGAATTCCCTCAGCCTTTTCCCCTTTACCAATTAGGGCTACGCAGTGTGCCACGTAGGCAAGGAGAGATGGTTCGACTTTGATGGACTTGTTTGCGTAGAGTTAGCGTCTATGTATGCAAGAGTACAGCAAGATCCACCTGTTTTGCGTCGACGAGGGCCGCGTCCCAGAGTCCCAGGCGTGCCCGAACAAGAGCTCGACTGGCAAGTACGTAATGGGTAGGGTTCTCCGACATTGTGGCGAATAGTAAAGCCTCTGCGTCTGAGAGTTGGTCGTTTTTCCATGCATTGAGAGCAGTGGGGTTGATATCAATTTCTGGCTCCTTGAATCACTGAAATGAGTAAAGATGGATTAAAGACAAGAAACAAAACATACCGAGATAGGTCGGAATACGACAGTAGATGGATCCCTTATGATGATTCTCCTCTCCGCGGCAATTGCAAGGAGCTTTTCGTCGCAAGAAAATACCATTGAACGTATATCGTCGGTGTGCTGGAAGGGACCTGGTTGAGTGCTTGCGGATGGGTCGACAAAGGTGATGGTTTTATCTGCAGAGAAAGCTATGAATTTTTGCGTGTTGCAGCAGGGCAAGGCACGGGGAAAATTCAGCATGAGGGAGGGGCCACTCCGAGACGATTGACCCGGTGGACGCATCAACTTGCTTGATCTTCCTGTCTTTGGTTGTGACGAAGAGGTGGTTGTCGTGCCAGAGGAGACCATGGCGCGTTTCCACTCCCACGTTAACTTCGACGATTAACCGACCATTATTGCTGTCCCAGACACGGACAGATTTCCAGCCAGCTGTCGCGATTCTGTCGCCATGTGGAGAGTACCTGGTCGTGATGATTGCGTAGTGGTCGAGTGTTTGCACTTCTTCGGTGTCTGCAATGTCGCAAACGGTGGCTGTGTAATTATTCCAGTTGGCAAAGACAAGTCGAGGCGAGTCCGACGAGAAATCCACGTCATAGACGATGAGGCTAGTAGGCACACTCCTTGTCATCAAAGACTCTTTGTATGCCGTTGGGTCCCAAACGGTCACGAATCCACCTCTATATGACCCCGCTGCAATGAATCTGCCATCATTGGAGGTTGCGACTAGGGTTCGGTTGAAAAGTCAGCCTAACTTTTTCACGGCTGTGAATAAATTGGGCCGCCTGAGTGACTTTCTAACAGGTGTTTTTAACAGTTATTAACTACACAGTTATTAACTAGTGAAAAAAAGGTATGTAACGCTGTAAATAAACGTTCGACAGCGAAAAACTGTAAATAAATGTGAAAAACCAGAAGTCCCAGTTCGGCTCAGCAGCAGATGGTCCACCGGTCATCTTTGGGGTAGCGGCAGCAGGCTCCTGCAAGGAGATGCCAGCCAGACGGTAAGGCTGACACGTCGGGAGCATCTGGAGGCAACAAGGACATTCAATATTGTTCAAATGGACTGCCAAATCCACCAGAACACGTCAGCAAATGGCCACAACAACAGTTTGAAAGCAATGCACCATCTAGAGCTCAAGGTGAGCGGACTGCGACGAATGTCGAAGCGGACGCGTCGCCAGCGTCGTGGAGCCTTGAGGACATTAGGAACGGACCAAAGAAGGTACACACAATATCAGAACACATCAGTGAAAGAGTAGAACGAAGGGATGAGGAGAACTCACCAGATCGCACTCACGTCAAGCTGAACTAGCCAAATTGCAACGCGACCGCACCACGCAGCACCCACGCCATCCAGCAATGTCCAGAGGACGACGGATACACGCGCTAGGTTGAAATGTACGTGCTATGTTGAATTATGTCGCCAGGAGTTGCAGAGGGTGAGCAGGAGGAATAGAGTTAGAATGCAATCACTAGCTAAGGAACGCGCAAGTCAGTACAAGAACATACTGAGACGAATAGCGGAGTGGGCGCACCGCTGAGAATGCTAGGAGACGTTCAAAATTTCCGACAGGCAAGTCGCAGGGTAGATCAAGTATTATCACCCGCAAGCGGAGGAGGAGGTAGATGAATTCATCAGGGGTGAGAGACTTAGTTGATGGTAATGCCAGCGTGGAAGACACTGAGAACTTTGAACGCAGTTGATGCTGCGTATGGGAAAGAGCGGTGAAAACTTCTGTTCGTGCCAAATATGTACGAGTCCATGATCCAGAGTTGTACCTATCCACATTGACTACCTTTTTCACAATTATCAATAGGTTAAAATCCCTGTGACTTTTTAACTCAGTTAATAACAGTTAACAGGACTTTTTAACAGCTGTGAAAAAGTCCTGACTTTTCAACCAAACCCTATTTCTGGCCACACGACCTCCGCTCCGTATGGAATCTAGGTTCAGCAACTGCCATCTGTCAGCAACTGTGTACCATGATCTCCGGCTTATACAAGACCGTCAAAACGCGCGGATCGAAAATTCCGATGTTGGCCGGCTATGGAGTCAGCATCGAAAGGGTTAGGTTCCAACTCGATAGACAGGCATTGACGGTCGAATACCTCGTTCATCTCGAAGAGGACGCAAGCGAGGAAACTGAACTCACAACTCTCGATGAACTCCGTGAACACAGACGACTGACCCACTCGCTGGAACTTTTCCTTCCCGCTTCGGAAGGCTGGGATGTCCAAGTCGCCGTCAAAGCGTCGTCAGAGGGTAGAGAAGCTGCCTTGGACATCAACAGCTGTACGTGGCAGACCCACGCCTGCTGGGGGGCGTAGTCAAGTCACTTGAATTGACCGTGTTTCGAGTTGTGCATTCCTCACTTCCCGATGCACATTCTGCCCTCAAAGTCTGTGTCACTCTCGAACTTTCTGGCCCTTCAAGTGGCATCAGGCTTGATGGTCTCCCCCAAACCATCCGAGCGGAGGAGGAACGCGATCCCGGTTCTATGTCTACCGCTCAACAACAACTCTTACAGGAAGCATCAAGCATCGCTGACCCAAGTTCTCGGACAACGTCTTCTGTTAGCCCAGTGGGGACTATTGGAAGTGGAGCACCACAAATACGATCACGGCTGGCGAAGGAAGGCGGGGAAAGATCTGTAGCTATAGAAAAATCAATTCTGTCGAGAGTGAAGAGGTGTTATATCTATTTCTCCTCACTTTTGCAGGAGCCTGAGGCCAAATGGAAAAGAAATGAGCCTGGTCCTTTTCGCGATAACACTTTAGCTGATGCGTGAATTGAGCCACGGAAGCAAGAGGTGTATCAGTAACTCAATTGGATTCAATTGATCCGACCCTTGTAGTGTATCGCGCTGAGGCTACCTTTGTCGGCTTGGGTCTTTGGGATCTCTATGGCCCCCTCGTATCCCCAGGAGCACGTGCGTTCTAGGACAGGCAATACGACGACGCAGTCCTCCTCGAGGATGTGAATGAGCTCACGGAGCTCTGGCACTTCAAGGTGAAACCCGCATGGCCTGTTTTGTACGTCTCGAATTCCATCTTATTCATTGCGGCTTATCTGAGTCGTACCTGACAGCGGAGGAGATACTGTCCTTCTGAAGACAGTGTACAAGTCGCCCACGACGGTTCATGTATTTCTATTCTCCGCAGACGACCCTTACAATTTCCCCTCGTATCCCCCACCGGATCCCTCCTTTATCAGAGCCCAAGTAGACCTGCAAGGCTGGGCTATCGAAGCCCTCTCCCCCTCCACAACACAACTTACTCTACTCGAACGGTCTGACCCTGAAGGATGGAGCAACAAAGTGAGTACGATCCCGTCGCGGATGGTTAGCGCTGTCGCAGGCGTTGGTGATTTCGTGATCAAGTGTGGCGGTCCGCCTGTGGTGACGAGGTTAGCCGGGGCGGGGGCACTGGAGATGCGCTACGATCACTAAAAGGGTCTGTTCAGAGTTGCTTACGAGGGTTCGGAGGGAAGGAGGTAGCTTGAACGGGATCAATGGAGCTTCCGGGTCCATGGCAAGCACGAATGCTGACGCGAGCGCAAGTGTAGAGGCTGGCACGCCTACCACGACAACGACAGAGGCTCACACCATCGAGTGTGAAATACGTTGCGATTTAGACACTTGGGCATCTTCTCTGGGTATCGTCGTCAATCCACCTCCTCGATCCGTGACTGCCCTACGTCATCGACGTGCCGAATGGGACGCGGACAGCGCAACAATGTCTGATGGAAATCGCGACAACATAACTGCTAGCCCCAAGTCCTCGAAACCTTCAGCCCCCGAACCTCCAGAGCCTAAAGCGTCGAGTTCGACTACCTCTTTATGGCTGTCAGCGCCCAAACTCTCTAGCTCTTTGGCCAGCTTTTGGTCGAACGCCGCGGAACAAGCGACGAACACGACGCAGGGCGCCGTGGCAGCGATCTCTCCCGTTGGCGGTACTGGTGCTACAGAGGCGACGGCTCCTTCACCATCTAAACCCCCTATGTAGCATGTCGCTGAGGCATTACACTGGCTCCGAGAGCTTCAGACACAACCTGAAGAAGGATGGACGCTAGTCAGCGACAAAGGATTTTCTGTCAAACGCAAGCTCTTCCCCGAGTTCTCCTCTCTTATACCCGTCCATAAAAGCGAGAAAGTCATCGAAGGTGTATCAGCTGAGGAAGTTTCCTCTATCATCGCCTCTTACGACTGTCGCAAGGCCTGGGACGATCGATTCGCATCTGCAGAACAGTTTGGTGCGACATGTCACACGGCCTTTGTAACTTCAAGGGGCGGCTTTCCCTTCGGAGATAGAGGGTTCTTGGTTGCATCCATGTTGGCAAGGTCGAAGCTCCCACAGCCAGCAGGATTAAACAGAGAAGTCGACGTTGGAAACCCTGGCGATGAATCCGGATCGTCGCAGGAAACACGGGTCGTCATCTTTTGCGTTAGTGTCCATTTTCACCCTACGTCAGCAGTGTCGTTCAGCACGACGAAGTACAACCCTTATACATATCCGCTCGGACGCGTGTTCATCGACGGGTGGGCCCTCGAGACACTGGATTCGTACACGAAAGAAAACTATGCTATCTCTTCGACGAGGGTGATGCGCATTGTCGCGGTCGATCATGCCGGGAGTATTCCTGCGGCTGTGAACTCGATGATGAGTGCTGGATTAGCGAAGGCCGTGGGCGCCGTGGAAGCGTACATAAGGGGATCGTCACCCCTACCTTTTGTGAGACTTCCGGCCACGGGGTTGGTCTTGTTAGAGCACAAAGCTTCTAGTGCAACTTTGGAACCCGTTTTGGTTGGGCTCGGCGGATCGTCGGCAACTTGGAAGGTCAAAAGGAGGGATGAGCGGAGGACGCTGATCGCCAGTCGATACGATCCCGCCGAAAGGGCCTTTACAAGCTCTATATTCTTGACGACAAGCGGTATGAACATCAGTGTCAGGGCCGACGAATCGAAGAGGGCGAGCAAAATAGTTGTCAGTTCGCCTGGCAGCGCGCCCAACCGCCGACAACCGGGTGCGGCAGAGCTCCATACGCCTTCTCCGCCCTCAACATCCAATAATCAGAGAGCTTCTAGTGGGTCTGTGCGTTCGCCGTCCACTGAGAAGGTCAAATCCTCCGCATTCACCACCAAAGGCGAGCTGAGACACAGTACGGACCCCATCGTTGCCGAAGTGATCGTCGACATGAAGCTGTACCCCGATGGATATGACGTCGCTGTCACGTCGACAGTGCGGGAGAGCACCAAGTTTATCTTGCTCGCACCCACGCCGTCGTTGTCCCAGACCAACACAGCATCAGGCCCTCAGAACACGAACACAGCTGGTCTTCCGATCTCAGCGAGTATATATACCGTTCCTGCATCACCTCTACACTCTCAGGATTGAACACGGATCGACCTCCGCGTCATCTACTGCCCTTGATGTTACCGACGGCGCAATACCAGATCTCCACTGTTCAGGATCCGTTAACAGGAGAGACGCGTGGTGCGCTAAGGCTCGCTAATGGTCGGTCCCTTTTCTTGATGTGGCAGTCGGAGCATCCTCATTGACGGTTCACTCTGGCTGTGGTAGGCCCACCTCTGGTCTCTCCCTCAAGCTCACATTTTACCTCACACACCGGCATCAGTACGCTCATTGATGACGCAAACTCGCCAATCCAGGGACGTTGCAACGGGCACGTTGCCTATCTATGATGCACTCGCGCCACCCTCTGTCCCCCACCCACAATCTCCATCATCTACCTCAAAGATACCAGTGTCGGCAAAAGTTCGCTCATGAACCATGTGATCTCGCCCAACGGGGTCGCATGCACCCTCGCGTAAGTACCAGTTCCAGCTTGGCATGGTGATGGTCTACCTCTGGGACACCATCGGGCTGGAAGAGCCAGAGGAGGTTACCCATGGGTACATGGGTGCGATCAAGAAAGCGGACCACGTACAGTGACCCATCTCTTTCTGTTTTGCGTACCCAGGAGCAGGATGACAACGACACAGAGCAACTACCGCCCCTTTTACGAGGTACCCGGCAAGAGACAGGTCCCGGTCATGCACCCCGAACGCGAAATGGTCATTGATGACTGGTGGCGGCGCAACACCACGACGCTCAATAGAAAGGTATATATGTTGGCGGCTATGCGTGTACCAATACCTTGGAAGGTCATCCCATGTACTTATATCGAAATGAGCAATACTAGTAGCACCAGATCCGCTTTGGCAGTACGGACCGAGCCAACTTCTCAATCCCCGTATTTCGAAGCCTGAGCCAGATGCTGCCTAGACGACGGGAGCCAGAGGGATTCGTCTATAGAACTGTGAAGGTGTCCTTGTGATAACGGGGGCAGATTATGATAGTCTTTGGACGGCGCTCGTGTGAGGTGACGCGTGACGAGGAGAGAGGCCGGGAGAGATAGAACAAACCTGGGCTGATAGTGAGCTGCGAGGGTGGGTGGGAAACACCTCGCACACCATGCCCGGGTTCGAAGGAACCCAATGGAACACGAGGAGACCGACCGCCAGGGAAGGTCAAACAGGGTGCGGCGGGCGGGTGAAAACGCAAGCGCGAGCCGGGCTCGTTGATGAGCCTGCGAGCGCGCGAAGTGGCGCGGAAGAGAGACGCGCTGCAGCGCTACTTTTCCCTCGCTTGCTCAAAGACACTTCTCTCATAGGTGTTGTGCATCCGGAAAAGATGTCCTCATAGCCATGCCATATACACCCATTTGCAGGAATAGATGTGCTTGCCTCATTTCGAGTCAGACCAGCCAATATTTCCCACTGGCAAAGCTTGGCATTCAGAAATGAATATGAAAAGATACAGAGTATTGTCAAGTACTATCCAATCTCTCCCTTCAACATCATCAGATCTTTGCCTGCGCTCAAAACGGCCAGTCAAACTATGCATAAGGAGACAGTTGGAGCAGAAAAAAGCTGCTTACTGCTTCAGACCGCCTTGACAGACAAACGCACTGATTGGACCACCCACGCATATGATATGCCCACCAGCCCAAGCACCCATGCACATCCATCCTCGAGCCAGGCACGCCACGTCCGGGGCTGGGACTGTACCTGTGCGGCACCACTCAGACCCATACTCCCCAGAAACTTGACTCCACGCATATATTCCTCCCGCTGGCGGGCACGACCTGAATTCTCCACTCATAACCTCGATCACGCGTGGGAGGGCAGCGAGCGCCGCATGCGCATCTACGAATGCCAGGCAGGTGCAACGCGCAAGGACATCTACCGCTGTGCACGCTTCGCTACATCCGTGTCTGAGCCAAACTAAAAAAAAGAACAGTGCAGGACGCAAGACCGGGAGAACACCCACGTGTTGTATCCCGATAAACTCCACCCCGTCGCTCCCCACGAGCCTCAGTTCCGCTGTTCAACGCCCGTCATGACATTGTCCTTCAGACAAAACACCTCCACAGCCTTGTTGACAGTCTCCTCTGCCATCGGATGATACGTTGTCCATCTCCCCCTGTCATCGTGACCAAACCAGACGGCGACACCTGCACCACATAATTCCGTACCAGTCCTTCTGTCCTGCCCTCATTCCTGGCAGAAATAAGTGGTCGCAAACTAGCCCATGCACTGAGGACCCCACAACGGACCTTGATATCCCCCCTGAGATATCTCCGTACCTTGACAATCACCCACCGCACGTCATCTTCTCCGGGCATGATTTCCTTGCCTTGCGCGTTCGGGTGTGCGGGCGTGTCAGTTGTCCCAGCGACGATGCCACCTTGCCAGGGGAGGAAAAAGATGACACGTTTGTCAGAGATGACGGGATTATTATTTCCGCAACAATCTCGCGCATCTCATCACGGTTGAAGTCAAGAACAAGGTCTGCCTCATGTACGTTGACAAACTCAGGCTGCGCACTGTGCTGATCCTTGTCTGAAAGCGTCCACGATGGCTGGGGAATCGCACCAGAGGAGGGCATCAAAGGAAACGCCATTGAAGCCGCTGATACCACGAACATGGATACCATTGCCGAAGAACACGCATACCGGACACTCTACACACATGGGAATGCGGTCAGTTTAAGCGATAGCGTTATGGGAAACTCTGAAGTCGGGTACGTCGACGTTGAGAATGTGTGGCTATCCCTTGTTTCTCACATGCTGTGCACAGACACCTCAATATCGGTGCTGGGAGGGTTGTCTGGCAGGACATTGTCCGGATCGACGTGTCGATCACAAAACGACAATTTTACAAGAACGAAGCCATCCTCGCGAGCGCAAAGCACGTTAAAGAGGGCAACGGACGTTTGCATCTGCTCGGATCGGTACGTATACATGAATGTATACGCTATGATGTTTTAAATTGTGGTTTGCAAGGTTTCGGACGGTGGTGTTCACTCCCATATCCGTCATCTAAAAGCCCTCCTTGAGACGGCCAAGGAAGTTGGTGTCCCCCACACCTACGTTCACTTCTTTGGCGACGGACGTGATAACGCCCCTGCATCGGCCAAGGGCTATGCTGTGGACCTGCTTTTGTTTATAAAGTCAGAATCCTATGGTGAACTGGCGACTGTGGTTGGCCGATACTATGCCATGAACTGCAATAAGTGCTGAGAACACATCAAGATTGCCATCGAGAGTCTTGTTGATGGTATAGGTGAAGTGTGCCGCACACGGCATGACCTTGCGACGCCGCGGCCAATAGGGGCATGCACAGCCGCCGCACCACTTGTGGGTCAAACTGGCATACACGTCACCCCACCGATGGTTCGTCATTGATCAGTATAAGCCTGTAATTTAATTTATTCGCCAGCGTTTTACAGCTGTTTGTCTAAATAACGGCAGCTACGACTCGCGTCGCAACTTGAGGCTCGAAACGCTATGGCCCCTAGTACGATGCTCGTCCATTAAAAGGTAGTGCTACAGCTGCGGGTTGACTGCGGGCACTTGGATTGGTAGCCCAAGAGTTTTAGCACGAAAACAAACATACACACAAATCAGCGTATGATCATTTTCAACATCGATTACAGGCTGGACGGATGAAAGCATGTAAGCATGTACACTGAGCCAGTAGCAGATGAACAACGAGGACAGACATGTCTCATTAATGGCGACCGGGGCATACGCCACGCAGCGAACCAACATCTCGCATGATGACATAAAAGAGGGGGGAGGGGGGGAAGTAACGAGGATGGCGCTTGCGGCTTATGTGACTTTTGGATTGAGATAGACCTGTTAGCGGTACCAACATGCGCAAATCGATCATAAATTGACGAACCTATTAGCGAGTACGAGTATTGGCAGTTATGCGTAAAGAGATGCGAGTAGGTTGATTCGTCAATGATCCCGATGATGTCGCTCGCAAAGTCGTCAAGTTCCTCTTGTGTTGCTTCAAACGCTCGTCTTGCAGCTTCCCTCTTCACCAGTGCTTGGTACCATCGCTCGATCATCTCCTGGTAGGAGAGGTCAGTCCGTCAAGATTGGCCAGAACCAGTGGTACTACTAGAGCCCTGGGATTGTTGAGTCGTGGACGGAAAGCCTGTCAAGGAGGGTCTTAAATCCTCATCGGGCATTTTAGTCATAGATGCACCACATCTTGATGGAATGTGGGTGGAAGAATTGGCTCCAGCAGGCTGGTATGTGTGGAGCCTGTGACAACCATGCCGCTATCAGTTGAAGCGGGGCTTGAAGCTGAAGCCTGCACAAGCGCAGGCTACGTTTTGGCGCCCGAGTCCCGGACCCCCATGTTCGATTATCGCATCGATCATCTACCAACGTCGTCATCTCTTCTGTGATCGCCGACGCCATCTACTAAGTTGTGGCAGGACCTGGACAACGTTGGTATAGTCAGTGTCCATTCCACTTGAGACGTCGAGTGCTCATCATTGCCACCCAGCTTCTTCCTGAATATAGAGTGGATAAGCATGGCTGACTATCTCCCAACCCTAGAAGACCGTCTGAACACGTATTACGGGCCCGCCTAACGTTTACTGGTATCACGGGGACTAGATTTACGATGGGCCAGCTTCAGTTCGTCACGTTCTTTTTGCGCCTCCTCTCATCCCACGTTCTGCAGAACGCACGCGTTTGGTGTTGGCGGACGACGCTCGAAGCGACAAAAAAGTGGATGCTCTGTTTTGAAAGCGTGGGGACTGGCCTTTTACGACAATTTCCTGTTCGCAAACGATTGCAAGGAGCAGGCCGCCAGAAGAGAACGGCACTGAACGTGTGTTCGATGTGGCTGTGTTGCAGTAGAGCGGTGCTGGTCGATACGACGAAATGGACACCTGGGGACGCCAAACCCAGTGCGTGCATCGATTTGGTTGATTTTGCGGTTGTTGGCTGTGACAAAGCAATGGTCGTTGCTCCAGAGGAGACGCCACCGTGACACGCTTCCACTCCCATTCTTCGTCCTGATAATAGTGAGTAATTGTCCGTTGTTGATCAGACGCAGCCTGAGATCATTCGTCGGAGGCTGTCACGATTCTGTCGCCTCGCAGAGGGTACTTGGCTGCGTCGATCTCGAAACAGTGGTGTGTTACTGTGATCAAGCTGCGATGGAGTCCCAAACTAGTATCCACGATGTTGATGAGCGACGTCCGCGACACCGAAATCGTTCGCCAACGGATGACTTGACGGTTCCAGAGAGCCGTACCCAGACTGGGTTCGCTTACTACGTACGTTCCATCTGCTCCCTTACTGCCACCCCTCACTTCGCGCCAGGTTACCTATTTTCTTGTCCAATGACGCACGGGATTTCAGACGTCGCGATTTAAATGCGGTCGGCTTGCGTGCATGGTGCACCTAGGCCTGCTTCGTGAGAGGGAAAGAGGGACTGGTACTCTCAGTCGATTCGCTAGCACGAATGGGGACGTCTTCTTCGGTGACGCTGTTTTGGTCCGTCTGGTCTTGTTTCCTCTACCCCATGCGTGAATGGCTGATGCGTACAACTTGAACAGGCCCCCCACGGTGTGAGCTCAGCACTAGATGGCACTTGTCTACTGGTCACGTGTGCTTGGGTAAGTGAATATCTGCTTGATCTCCGTCCGGAGTTCTTGTTGTCAGGTCGCTGATCAGCCAAGCTGCAGTGGTCCCGGACTTTGCGGCACGCGTTACCCAAAAAAATGGACATGTCGTTCTCATCGCTGGCGGCGACGGAGCGGGCAAGGCCGACTTCGCCGTCGCACATCGACGTCTTCTTCCGGTCGATGCGGATCCCGACGAACCCACAGGAAAACAACTTCGCACGCCCTCCCCCCTGACCCCTCGCACCCTATTCCCGTCTACTCTCCCTCGACGGCGTGACCCAGGGCAAAGATTCTCCTCGAGCGACTTACGGGGCACGTCTCGCCTCGCGCCACCTCTTCTCTCTCCTCCCCCCATAGCCTCCTGGGTCTCGCCGTTGCTTTGGAAACGAAGATGTGTTTACTGGACTTGGCTGACGCTGCTCGTGCATTCGAGGGCGAGCCCCAGCCACAGGTCGAGCCCAACCGCATCTCTATTACTTCTGCGAGCATGCGTTCAACCATTCGCATCCCTCTATCGACTCACAACGGTAGTGCCCGATTGTGTCTGACTTTGGTGTTCCTCACTTTGTGCTGGCGACTATTTCCAGGGATTCGACTCTGGTATTGCAGGACGTTCATGACAAGAGCCTATTCTAGACATGTCGCGTCCGTGGGGATGACCTCTCGTCCTCCCTTCACTTTTATCGATGATGGAGAGCCAGGGATTGGGATCTTCGGTGCGAGGGAGCAGACTAACGGCGTGATCGCACGAGCATTTCAACCAGATGCGGCGAGGCGGCCAGCGAGCTCGTTGGGATCTATCCTTCCACAGCGCCTCGTCCAAGGACCTGGAGAGATGCAGCAGACATTCATCACTCGTCGTTCCTCTTCTGTCCATTCATCTTCTTTCGAGTCTGAAGAAAAGAAGATGTCAAAAACGGGAAGAACCCATTAAGGATTGACCGCATTGACAGTTCACATTACTGGTACAAGAAAGGCTCTACGTTAATAACTTTTTGCTACTTGCTTTTCGTGATAGCCGCCC
>JBBPMY010000257.1:0-22426 GCA_038090615.1 Phylloporus gajari | reverse complement strand
TTGAAGTTGGCTGTCTGTGAGTTCGAGTGTGCCCGGTAGTTTCTTGTACGACGCTTTCGCGGTGCACACGACGGACGGCATTGAGAGACTGCACAGCTTTGGCTTCGGCTTTACCCACCACCACCATTGTCCTCAGCGTCCACAACGATGGCCAAGAAACAGCTCGTCGTGTTTGACTTTGACTGGCCAGTCGCCGTTCGTCACTCACACTGACAACGAATGACACCGTACTAGGTCCATGGCAGACCAAGACTCTGATCGATGGCTCTTTGAAGTCCTCGCACCAGAAATTCGCAGAAAAATGAGAGATCGCCCACGAGCACCAGAGGAGACCATCCAATGGACGGACCTCGTGTAAGACTCGACGCCTACATCTCCTCCCAGATAATGCTGATGGACACCTTGATAATTTAGCGCCGAATCTTTGCAGGAGCTCTCCATAAAGAGACCCGACGTAGAGAGGAAAGACATCGAGAACGCTATTCGCCTGATCCCTTTCGTGAGTCCTTTCACTACCGATCACAGATTGATCGATCGCCTCAACTCACCCGATCGTTCTCAAGCACCCGGGCATGAAACGCGGCATACAGCTCCTCAAGAACCCTGCTAGTCTCGACACGACTATTTTTATCCTTTCCAACGCAAACACTTTTTTCATCAACACCATCCTAGAGGTATTCGATCCAAAATCCATAACACCTTTGCTAACCCGACGAAAACCAGCACCAAGGCATTCGAGACTGTTTTGACACGATCATTACCAACCCGGCCGACTTTTCAGATACCTCCAACCCAAACCGTCTCGTCCTCCGCCGACGTGTTGGTCCCAACGATCCACCACACAACTGTGACGTCGGATGCGAAGACAATATGTGCAAGGGTGCGTTCCCTTGTGCCTTTCTGCGTGTCAACGCTATAGATCACACGCGACAGGTCAAGAACTCGATCGCTACCTCGACAAACACCGTCAGTCTACCCACACCGATTACGATCGTGTGACATATATTGGCGATGGCTCCAACGACTTTTGCGCCGTCCTGCGTCTCCGGAGGTACGTCTTTGTTTCGCACCTTTCTTATTCGGCTCACGGCCTCTCAGTCAAGACGTTGTTCTTTGTCGTCGTTTCCGTGGCCTCGAGCGCAAAATCGCGGAAGAACGCGCCAAGGGAGCGAGCTCGCGCCTCCGGTGCACGGTCGAGTACTGGTCTGGCGCGTGGGAGGTTGAGGAAAAGTTCAAGGTGTACGCTCAACCGTCGTCCTTGGACGGTCTCAATTAAGTCATCGGGTTGGATCTAGAGGTTTTGGATTTATAGAGAATAGAAGAGCGATTGTGATAGAGATACATCCGGGTTCAATGTAAGGCTCATACTATGCACGTTGTGCAATGTTCCAGTGATGTATTTTGAGGCATACATGGTGACTTATTTGGAACACGTGCAATGACTTGAACTTGACTAAATGATAAAAACGAAAAAAGTGTTGTACAAGACACCGCGACAACAGTCATCTTTGCTACTCGTCTCGACGGGGGTTCCTCGAAGTGGAAATAAATGGTTAGAAGAAAAGGAGCAGAAGAAATTACGTGACGGAACCATGCCAGCTATGTCCTATAGGTCATCAGGATTTTCTAAGCCATTGGGCAATCAGAGTGCTCGACGGCGGGTCAAGAGCTAGAAAAGTTGTCAAGCGACAATGTTACTCGACCGCTTTGCAGATGTACATACCGCGCCGTTCCAGCCGGCGCAAATTCATCAAATACCATAGCTGTTGGTGAAACAGCTGTCCAAACGGCGTTCGCATCGTTTTCACGTCCGTGTTCGGTAAATATTTGGACAAGAACTCTTCCACGACATACGGGTCTCTGATAGGTGCATCTTGAAGGATGAGCCTGGTGACATCGGGAAAGCGTATATCCACGCCACCACCCAGCGCAGATACATCGTCGACTGAGGGTATTCGACGTGCGTCCACAGTCAAGCCAATCTCGCGTAATCTGGGGCAACGCACGAGGAGCGACAGTAGTCCTTTCAAACTGATCGTCTTGGTGTCACCTATGGATATTCCCATCAAATAGAACACCTCGAGACATGGCCAGTTGCGGATGAGGTCTACAAGCTCGTTGTCATCGATGGTAATGACTAGGTCTATCAGAGAAACGACCAGTTCACAGAGGTGCACAAGGGATATAATCGGTCGCAACAATTCGTACGAGAGGGTTTGTTCCTCGTCGACTGGGATGGAGTCCTGAGCAAGTTGTCTGAGTGCGAGCGATCGAAGAGATTGTACCCGTCGAGGAGATAATATCGCGGTAAAAAACGCAGATATCTCCACAATAGTAGCATCGATACCTTGTAGAGTCACTTCAAAAGTGTCGAATGCTTGATCGTGAGGGGATAAGAGACGCGTCACAGCATCCAAGCCACCCCACACGATAGTCATAGCCATCCTTGTAGTGCTGCGAAAAGGAACGTCTACAGATCTAAAACCTGCGTCATCGAGTCTGAGTTCGCCCTCCACGAATGGATCGAGGATCAACGAAACCACGTCGGGTT
This sequence comes from Phylloporus gajari, assembly GCA_038090615.1. NCBI lineage: Eukaryota > Fungi > Basidiomycota > Agaricomycetes > Boletales > Boletaceae > Phylloporus > Phylloporus gajari. The sequence continues at coordinate 19,875 of JBBPMY010000257.1, read as the reverse complement.
TGCAGGATAACCCAAGATGTTTCAACATGATGGTGTCGATAGGACAGGAGATCTCAACCTGCTTCCAATTTGTATGACTGCAGATAACTCGGGAAGTACCCGTGGAGTTACAGAAATCCGGGCTGTGGACAGAAGTTTGAATTTGATTGAATTCAAATTCGGACAGAGGATAGGATAGTTTTCCACCAATGCCTCAAACTCTGGGAGAGTGGTGTAATCCAGCATCAACTCCAGGGTGTCGATCTGCGAGACAAATAATGGCCAGAGAGAGGACAGGGAAACCATCTCGTTGTCGGTGGTAGTGTAGTCTCGCCTTCCAGGTTCCCACCTGAGCACTCTCAGGTTAGGCAGGACGAGATTTGTGCACCGCAAAAAGTGCAGAGAAAAATAGTCAGGCCCCAGTGTGACTTCCCGGATGCGGTGGTGGTATCGATTGATCACAATCCATTCATCGGGGTGACGGTCTGGTCTGTTAACATTGATGAGCAGTCTGTGCAGCATGGAAACGACCTGTCATACCTTTACTCTGGTTTCGTCCATATTATCCACAAAGCTGTGAACAAGAGGCTGGAGTGATTCCAAGCGCCACCAGAGACGGTCGAGAGAAGACTCTGTAAACGAGTAGCACGTCCTCGCAAGGGCAGCGAGTGTCCTACGTTCCTCTGAAGTCACAGGGCATTCAGAGGCTGGTAAAACAAGATAGTCCAAGACATGACTGAATATATGTGGTATCAACAAAGGGCTTAAAATGCTCATGGTTGGAAGTTGGAAGATTGATATTAGATGCGAGCACACTGATCGACGTAGTAGGACTGGGTTTTAAATTTCAATCCCAGGAGGGAACGGCATGAACGGCACTGTGCGAAAAGTCAAAGCCGTATGTATGCCCAACTATAGTCCATAGTAGGGCAGAAGTCAGCTTGCAGATAAAGGCGTGGATTTACAGAGGGCAGAAAAAACATTATAACAGGGATACCATCCGGTGCCAGAACGATACTATGTGCAACATAGAATGATGCCGAGTGACAGTACCAAGTCTATGTCTCACAATCAAAGAGAAAGAGAAACCCTGCAATTGCCAACATAGCGACTTTTGAAAATGCATATCCAATGACTTGAACTCGACTAAATAAGATCCACTGGAAATTGGGGGGGTTACCAGGGAAAAAAGCTTGAAGGACCTTGTAAAAGTTTTGTATAATGGTTGCTTATTTGGCGACGGTAATCGACCACATTGTCCTGGTTTCCCGTTCGGTGGGCATCCAAAAAGGCTATACAAGTCCAACAAACCGGACAGAAAAGAAAAAGCAGAGGATTACTCTGTGAAACCAAGTCAAATCCTCAGTCACTCACATTGCATTCGTTTCATCCTGCGCATTTCCATCGACTTCCACAACCATCCACGGTGTGTTAATCCGAACTGGTCAGAGGGCACATCCACAAACGCGTTTGGTAAATGTTTGAATAAGAACTCTTCCACAAGGCCTGGGTCTTCGATAGGGGCATCTTGGAGGATGAGCTTGGTGACGCCGGGAAAGCATATCTCCATGCCAGCACCCAGCGCAGACACATCTTCCACAGAAGGTATTTTCCGTGCATCCACGGATAAGCAAATTTCATGTAATTTGGGGCAAAACACGAGGAGCGACAGCAGTCCTTTCAAACTGACCATCTTGGCTTCGTCTTTAACCCTCCCCATCAAGTGGAACAATTCAAGACATGGCCAATTGCGGACTAGGCCTACGAATTCGTCGTCATCGATGGTAATTGGGTGTGCCCGAGAGATGACTAGTTCACGGAGATGGATGAGGGACGTGATGGGCTGCAACGTTTCGTACAAGAGTTCTCGTCCCTCGCTGGCTGATAAGGGAGCCCGGAAACCTTGAACGAGTCTGAGCGATTGAAGGGACTGTATTCGCGGAGGAGATACTATTGCTGCGAAGAACGCAGACATTTCCGTAGTGGTGACTTGGTCATTTTGCAAAGTCACTTCAAAAGTGCGGAATGCTTGATCGTAGGGGCATAAAAGGCGCGTCACGGCATCAAAGCGACCCCGCAATGTCAGAGCTATCCTCGTAGCGAAGCGGAATGGAATGTCCTCAGGTCCGAAACACGACTCGCTGAGTAGGTTATCCACCGGTGGATTTATGGTCAACGAGACTACTTCGAGTTGGCAAGAAAGCCCAAGATGTCTCAAGGAGACATTGTCTATAGCGCAGAAAAGCTCGACACGTTTCCAGCTTGTACGACTGCAGATGACCTGAGGAGGCACAGACACCGGTATATATTGCATCAGTGCATTTCGGACCTGTGCATCACTGAAACTGAAAAAAGCTGGGGGTTTAAATTCTAATTTGATCGAATTCAAATTTGGAGAGAGAAGAGGATAGCTCTCTACCAATGACTGAAACTCTGGAAAAGCAGCGGAGTCCAGCAACAGCTCCAGGGTGTCGATGTGGGGGATGAATAATGACCAAAGAGAGGACAGGGATACGTCGCTATCGGCAGGGATATTGCATGCAGATGAACGTTCCCATCTGAGCACCCTGAGGTTAGGCAGGACGAGATTTGTGCACCGCATGAAGTGCAGAGATAAAACGTCAGTCCCCAACTTGACTTCCCGGATGCGGTGGTGGTATCGGTTGATCACAGTCCATTCATTGGGAGATGGTCTGGTCTGCTAACACTGATGAGTAATCCGTGATGTATGGAGACGACCTGGCTATACATTTACTCCAGTTATATTCAATTGACCCGAAAAACTGCGAATAAGAGGCTGAAGTGATTCCAAACGCCACCAGAGACGGTCGAGGGAAGGTTCTGCGAGCGAACGACATGTTCTCGCCAGGGCAGTGAGTATCCTACGTTCCTCCGAAGTCACAGGGCGTTCAGGAGCTGGTAAAACAAAATAGTCTAAGACATGACTGAATATATGTGGGACGAACAAAGGGTTTACAACACTCATGGTTGGATGGAGGCACAGGGTACTCTTATCCGAAAGACCATGATCAAGAGGATTGGGTTTCAAATTTCAATCTCAGTGGGAGACGGCAGGAGCGGCACGAGCACCCTCTCTTTATGTTGGAGAACTTTCTTGACTCTTGGATCTTGAGTATGCACGCCGTTTTGTTATCCATTCGTCCTGGGTAAACTTGTTGAGATTTTAGATTAGCACAAAGTTCAACGCAGATGACCAATCGCTGCCTAATTCTCCGCCCGGACGATGAATGAGCACCTTACAAATCACCACCGCCGGACTTGCTCCCCAACTAACCACGCAGATCCTTGGCTAGACTATAAAATGGTCCAGCAGGCATCGAGGTCGGCCAGTTCACTGTCTCACTACTCTTTCCTAGTTCACTGGCATTTGGGACTATGGGTGTGATACCGCAGACTCCCAAGCCTACCAAGATTGGGAACATTGCCCTCCAGCACCGCGTCGTGCTCGCCCCGTTGACGCGTTTCCGGGCCCATGCTTCCCATGTCCCCGGACCCCAACAGGCCTCTTACTATGCTCAACGTGCTTCCACGCCGGGGAGCCTACTTATCTCAGAAGCGACTTTTATTTCCCATGACGCGGGCGGATTTGACCACGTCCCAGGGATCTACACCGACGCGCAGATCCAAGCCTGGAAAAGGGTGTGTAGCCTTTTGCATCTCCATTCGACACCTGGCTTATGACACATATAGGTCACGGACGCGGTCCATGCCAAAGGATCGTACATCTTTCTCCAGCTCTGGGCGCTCGGTCGTAGTGCTGACCCGAGTGTTCTCAAGAAGCAAGATCCACCTTCACCCTACGTCTCTGCATCTGCTATCCCATTGACTGACAAGTCGAGCGTACCCCGGGCGCTGACCGAGGCAGAAATTCAAGCATACATTGCTGCATACGGTAAAGCGGCGAGCAACGCTGTCCACGGCGCTGGGTTCGACAGTGTGGAGATACACGGTGCAAACGGCTTCCTCGTAGACCAGTTTCTTCAAACAACGTCGAATGCGCGTACCGATAAATGGGGTGGAGACGAAGAGGGCCGCACGCGATTCGCGAGGGAGATCATTGATGCTGTTGTGGACGCAGTCGGCACAGAACGCGTTGCTATTCGTATGAGTCCATGGAGTGCATTCCAAGGTGAGATATATGGGTCGAGCTCGCATGTCGGTCATGACTCATCGGTCTGTAGATATGGGTATGCCTGACCCGCGACCAACACTTGGATACCTGGCGTCAGCACTTCGTGACAAACACCCCAAGCTAGCTTACCTCCACGTCACTGAGGCTCGGTTGGACGGGGATTCAGCTGAAGACCGAGACGATAGTAATGACTTTTTGCGGGAGATATGGAAAAGCGGTGAAGGTGGCGAAGAGAGAGTTTTCATATCTGCTGGTGGGTATACCCGTGAGACGGCATTGCGCACTGCAGAGGACAAGGGCGGGCTTATTGCCTTTGGACGGCTGTACATACCAAACGTGAGTGCTTACATCCTTTTAGCTAGTGCTCTATCCTGATTAACTGCCTTGCTCACTAGCCCGATCTTCCGGTGCGGCTACGGAAAAATTTACCTCTGACGCGCCCAGAACGATTGACGTTTTATCTGTCCGGAAACCTAACACCCCTTGGATACAATGATTGGCCTTTCGCGGATGGCACCGTTAGGGAAATAGACGTACAGAATTGAGATACCACGCGACGACTAATGACTAGCAAGTGTAGAATTAAGATGTATTACTACGCTCGTATCCGAACATGTGTTCAAACGGTGATGCTGGATCTGGATGATTAATAGGTGCAGGTGGCCAAAAAGACGAGGAGGTTAAGCGAATCTATAAACACCTGTGTATGTCGTCGACGATGTACTCACATTTTCACAATACTAAAAGCGTCTTGTCACTTTTAGACGTCAGAAAATCACACTCACAGATCCAAGCCATCGTTGTACCTTTTCGCGGCTACGCTCTTGAGAACGCAGTTCTGCCTCTTTATGCTGTCTCTCCTGTTCTTCAGCCATCGCTTGAGGCGTAGTGCCCCTCAGCAACACTTGCTTTCGGGTATAATGTGAGCCGCATGGCATATATCAGCGCGACACCCCGTGAAAGCGCATGCACCATCACGTGCACAGATTTTGTCACGGAAGTCGGAGTCTAGAGGCGTAGCCGCACTCGAAGTAGATGTCGATGCACCGTCGTCAAACACCTTGTGGTCAACGAAATGGTACATGTCGTCTCGACCCATTATCAGAACGCGATAGTGATGGGGAGAGAAGCGTACGTTTACCTCAAGGGTTATAGAAATATCTGTCGCCAAGGTGTTCAAACGAGACGTTCTCGTAGTCCACTGTCTCGCCTCCCTTGGTAGCAGAGAGGTGGCTCTTGGCACCACACATGGCAAATGTGACAAAGCGAAGCCACTTGAGCGGGCGAAAGGTGAGTCTTTTGATGTCTCCATGGGGGATGGAGAGGCACAGATCCATTCGGAGCTGGAATTAATGGGGAGGTATATGTCAACGGTAGCCATGATCGACGTCGTAGTAAGAGCCCCAAATACCTGCATTGCATAAAAATCCAAATCATTCTTGTGACCTTTTCCTAAAGGTCAATTGTCAACGGCATGACCAGTTAATCAGTACACATAGGTAATAGGGAGTGTATCATGGCAAAGCAAAAATATCGAAAAGAGCACGTGGATGCATCGAAAAATGTCTGGTTATTAGCGTGATCATAACACAAGACATTTGAAAGAGAAGTGAAAAGTCGCCTCTAGATGTTTCCTTGCACAAAATGGAGTCCCCCGACCTCTGGTGCATGCCACATCGATAACCCAGTACCAGGCCCATAGGTTGATCAACAAGAGCAGTATTCGAGGGTGGGACTGCTGGGATTTTCCTAAAAGCAGCTTGCAGCCTGCAACTCGGTCACAAGTATCTTGAGTAAACGTTTTTGCACCTACCATTTCCGGGTCCACATGCTATAGAGTCATCAAAACCCTTTTTTTCGGTAGATAGATAGATCTCCTTAGCTTGCTGATGAATTTCGAACCTGCTTGCGTGGGCATTACATTGGTGAGAGAGAGAAAAGAACCCATAGAGTGCCTTACAGGTGCACTAGTGATGGATACCATCCGATTCTTAGGTGCCTCTGGTCGGTAGCATTGTCTCGAGTTCTGTACCTGCTTCTCCGAACGTTGAATAGATGATATCAATGCTCGGACATTGAACTTGCATACTGCAACGACAACAAGATTAAAGTCATGCTGCCCAGTGTGTTAGGGGAATGTACATGCAAAGAACAACGTGCCTTGGTCCAGCAAGTTGCTCGGTGCGTGTTGCACCAGGTAATTGACCAACCTTGCACCTCCTTGTCATGGACAATCCTGTTCATCTCGCTCCACACGTTGTTGCAAGCAGTGGTAGAGTTATTGGCGTCGCTACTGATGTGTAGCAAGGAAACGCAAAACCGTAGAGATTTGCGAACTTGATAGTGATTCGCTGAGAGTGACCGCAACAACAAGACCGCGTACCAGCGGAGTTGTCTGAAAGCATGCGAGCTTGGTCGCAAATGGCAACTCACATAGTATTTTTGGCCCGAGGTGCACCCTCCGAATTCAGAATCTCACTGAGTACTGTCATCCTCAAGCCTCGACTATGGCCGGTCAACGCTAGTAGTGCCAGAAGCAAAGGGCGTAGTCAGTACACAAAGCCCGGAAGATTGAGGAGCAATACGGGTCATTTGGCGGCTTTGCTGGTTATGAGCCTCCTGGTATGTAGGCATGTCGTATGTTTCCCAAACATTCGCTGAACAGTTTCTAGTGATCAAAGTGATGCGGGCGATTACGCCTTGCCCAGCACGTGCGTCCTCAACAGGCTAGAGCCTCGAGGTATACAGCATTCGACCCTCTTCCTACCTAACGCTCTCCTCTCCAAAATACTCACTGGCAATGCCGGTGGGTCTGGAAGCTCGTTTCAAGCGACTTCTCAAAGAGATTGTCACACTCTCAAGTGGAATCCGTCACTCAGCTCTCGATTATGCAAACGGCCAGAATTTCAGCATTTCTGCGGGGCTTCGCCGTCAGCTGGAAACCATCCGCACGTCCGCCGATACTATTCTTCAAGCCTTCGCCGAAGCATCTCTTACGAGCTATTCCCTCGACGAGCACATAGACGATTGGCTGGCCACTAAAGAGCCACACCTGTGTTTGGAAAAGCTGAGGGAGATGAATGACGTCCTCAGACCTCTTGACAATGCTGGTTACCTAGCTCCATCACTTAGACCAGCCGAAGACAAACTTGCCGTAGCCACAGCCTTCTTTGATGACCACAAAAGTCTCTTTCATTTTCTACTCACTCCTGATGTTTGGTGAGTTGCTAAGTAGTCTTCTGAAACGGGCGCTTGACTCTGCTACAGGAATCGCGAGAGACTTGTTCGCTCGCTTTCGGAACCACCTCAAGTTGATGCACCTCTCGCTACCATGAATGTGTATGTCGTATCAGATAGCAGCATTTATGTGGTTCCTAAACGTGGACTACAGCACGACGACTGGACATGAAAACGGGCCTCAGTCAGACGCAGACCAAGGAACAGCAACAGATCGCAAGAAGGAACTGCTTCGCAAGTATCTGGTCTGTTTATCCTGGGGCTTACTCACTTCTTATTCGCAGACCAAAAGTTGGACGAAATATCACGATGGCTCGCTGCGATGGAATGCGCACAGAAGCACAGGGACGTACTCAGACTACGTCAGGAAGGCACCTGCAAGTGGTTTCCTAACACAGGTATATATGAAAAGTGGCGGGCGCCTGGGAATCATTTTTTGTGGTTGCATGGAAAAGGTGTGGTATTCGTGTAGTACTTTGTGCTCCAACTGATACTCTGTATCTTTCTGCGTATTGATAGGCGGTTGTGGAAAGTCGGTGTTAATGTGGGTCCAGCCATAGTTCAAATCTTACCAGTATCTGACCGGCGCAGCGCATCCACAATCGAGCACCTCAAGAACAGTTTAGAAAAAGAAGAGGCGGTGGTATTCTTCTACTGCGACTTCCAAAACAAGCGGTCGACGAGCTCCGCCGAGTTGATGCGATCTCTGCTATCCCAGCTCTTGTATCACATCCGCCTTCTCGGGGTCGACCCAGGAGATTTTCCCGACAAGATTCTCAAGCAGAAAAGTGAGGGTATACTATCACTCGACGACCTCAAGAAGCTCTGCGACCTCGTATCGCGTGCCGCGAGTTTCTTCCGTTATGAGCCCATGATAGTGATTGATGCCCTCGATGAGTGTGCGGATGTCGAGACGCTCCTACCTGTCCTTGCCACGCTGAGTCAGAGCGATATTCGATTGTTGGTGACGAGCCGACCGGATCAAACCATCATAGATCATTTCGTGGGCCTTCAATCACTTTCCTTTGAGGACGTGACCGGAAAGGTTGCGACGGACATTGGGTTGCACGTCAGACGGGAGCTAGACTCTCACGACCGTCTGAGATCTGCCATTCCAGAAATGAAGGAAGAGGTGGATGCAAAGTTGATTGACAAAGCAGAGGGCAGGTAAGGCATTGTATTGTGGTATCGACTTGACACTCACTGTTACTACCCGAAGGTTCCGGTGGGCACAGTGCCAGCTGGACACCCTCAAACGATGCACAACTAAGGATGAACTAAGAGAAGCGTTGGACGGCCTCCCCGATGAACTAGGAGCGACATATGAGAGAATTCTAGGGGCAATCGATGAACGAAAGTTCGAAGGGGAGCTGGCACGTCGCGTGTTGGCACTCCTGATGGTGGCGATAGAGCCCTTGCAGCTTGTACAGATCATCGATGGACTTTCAATGGATTTCCAGAAACGAAAGCATGATCACGAGACATGGAAATGGCTGGAAACCAAATTACTGCGTTCACTGTCGAGCCTCGTATCATATGATGAGGAGATGGATCTCCTCACGTTATCCCACTACAGCGTCCAGGTCCGTTGGTGACATTATTTCATTCACTCGGTCTATGACACTTTCTCCAGGAATATCTTACCGGTCGTTCGGCACTACCAATGTACCATATAGTTATTCATGAAGCTCATGCTGAGGCTGCTCAAATATGTATGAGCTACATCTCCGTTTTCTTGGAACAAAAACCATCCCACCCCGATCTCGAGCTATGGCAACACTTCCCGATGCTTTTCTACGTACTCTCTTTTGGTTTCAATCACCTCGCGCACGTGGATTCCGAGTCACGTATTGCTCTTGAAGTGTTACAATCGCTAGGATCAGACGTTCGCCATCACCCTTCACACTGGGATCGCCTATGCGAATTAAGAGAGGAGATTCTCGATTGGCCTTATACTCCTTGGCCGTCATCGAAACACGACTTTGTGCTCTACGTCTTGATTGCCTATTCGCCTCCTGCGCTCTTATGGACCTTCTTGTCTGGAAATTGCCCTCTGAAGCCAAGGATTAAAACAAATCCGCTCGTATATGCTGCGGACCTCCGGAAGACCGACCATGCAGTGATTCTCTTGGCCTATAGTGTCGACGTGGAGGCGCGCTATTTGGTTATTGACGGCTCTTACCGCGCTTCTCCACTTGAGGTTGCAATCGATCTTGGGGACGACGTACTCGTCGAGGAGCTGCTGCGGAGAGGATGTTCGGTGACCTCAGAGCTTGTTGCAACCGCAGTCTGTATGCCATGGTGTAGCACGCGGGTCCTTGGGAAGCTCATGCAAACTGATGAATTCGCAGACTGGGCACTCGGAATCGGAGAGGAAAAGCTGTTTCGGAGCGTCTTCAGTAGTGCGAGGCCGAACTCTGGGGAAAGTATTAAGAGCGATGCAGACCACCTTGTCCTAGCACGAAGACTGTGCCAGCTTGGTGTAGATCTTTCTGCAGAGAGCGGGTTTGGGAAGGGGCTAATCGATCGTGCTTTGCATGCGGCCCATACGTCAATGCTAGAGTTTCTGCTTCTCCCAGGTCAGCCACCACCTGCAGAATTCCTCATCGCGGCGTCGACTGGCGATACACCCGAAACTGTACCCGTGGTCCGATTCTTGCTTCAGAAGGGAGTTGACGTGCACGCTGTTTCACCTCATGGTCGAGATAGTGCACTGCATCTCGCTGCAATGTGCCCATGGGAACCACGGAGTTTGGAGCTCACAGGAATCCTCATTGACGCTGGGTGTGATCCATATGCACTCAATTCAGATGGCGAGACGTCATTAAGCGTTGCTGTGAGCCGTGGTTACTGCTCAGTTGTGGAGCATTTACTCTCATGCCATGTTTCACTCCCTCCGAATATCCTGCACGTTGCACTAAGACGACCCCAGAATTCCCGGATGATTGAATTACTGTTGCAAAGAGGTGGAGATGTACATGCTGTTGCCCGGTATACAGGGAATACTGTCCTTCATGTTGCCGTCATTGGGCCCCCGCCGCATCTGCATCACCACAAGGAAAATGATCACGAACATCAAGAATTGGTGTGTTTTGGCCTAGTACACCGTTTTCTCGCCGCTGGTTGTGATCCAACTGCGCGTAATTCCACCGAAAGAACAGCACTGGAAATGGCCATACAGCGTAGCTTCCTTTCTGTAGTTGAGCTCCTACTCTCTACCGATATATCCCTTCCTCCCGAGGCCCTACTCATTGCGGTACAACACTCCACTCCTGATATGGTTGGATATCTCATCCAAAGAGGCACTAACGTGCGAGCTATCATGTCCTATAGGCGCACCGCACTCTATCCCGCACTCTGTGCTAGTCTTCACTCTGAGGAAATATGTTGCAAGTTAATCAAGGGCTTGATAGATACTGGCTATGACGCAGAAACACGTAATTTCACAGGAGAAATGGCACTGGAAGTGGCTATACACTGCAATTTCCCTTCTGTGGTTGAGCTTCTGCTCTCTTCCAATTTACCCCTCCCTCCTGATGCCCTACTGATTGCGGTACGACGCTCAACTATTGATATGGTTGAATATCTCGTCCAGAAAGGTGCTGATGTGCGAGCCGCCATGTCCAATGGGGACACTGCGGTCCATCTTGCACTCAGAACCCGTCACTATTCTGAAGAAACATGTTGTAAATTTATCAAGAGATTGATCAATGCTGGCTGTGACGCAACAGCGCGTAATTCTGCTGGAGACACACCACTGGAAATGGCTATACAGCATGATTTCCCTTCTGTAGTTGAGCTCCTACTCTCCACCGCTGTACCTCTTCCCCCTGACGCTCTACTGATTGCTGTACAACATTCAACTCTTGATATGATTGAATATCTCATCAAGATAGGCGCTGATATGCAAGCCACCACGTCCAATAGGGACACTGTACTCCATCTCGCACTCAGCGCTCATCTCTACTCTGAAGGAATGCGTTGCAAATTTATCAGGAGATTTATCGATGCTGGCTGTGATGCAACAACACGTAATTCCACTGGAGAAACGGCACTGGAGATGGCGATACAGCGAAATTTCCCTTCTGTGGTCGAGCTCCTACTCTCTACCGATATACCCCTTCCTCCTGACGCCCTACTTATTGCGGTACAACACTCGACTCTTGATATGGTTGAATATCTCATCCAGAGAGGGGCTGCCCTGCAAGTCACTATGTCCAGTGGGGACACTGCACTCCATCTCGCACTCAGTACTTATCAGTTCTGTGAAAAAATGTGTTGCAAATTTGTCCAGAGATTGATCGATGCCGGCTGCGATGCAACTGCACGTAATTCCGCTGGAGAAGCGCCACTGGAAATGGCTATACAGCATCATTTCGCTTCTGTGATCGAGCTCCTACTCTCCGCTATTATACCCCTTCCTCCCGATGCCCTGCTGACTGTGGTACGGCAAGGCTCGACTCTTGATATGATCGAATATCTCATCCAGAGAGGCGCTGACGTGCAAGCGACCACGTCTAATGAGGACACTGCACTCCATCTCACACTCAGCACTCGTCTCTACTCTGAAGAAATATGTTGCAAGTTTATCAAGAGATTGATGGATGCTGGCTGTGATGCATCAGCACGTAACTCCGCTGGAGAAGCGCCACTAGAAATGGCCATACAGCGTGATTTCCCTTCTGTGGTCGAGCTCCTACTTTCTGCCGATATACCCCTTCCTCCTGATGCCCTGCTGACCGCGGTACGGCAGGGCTCGACTCTTGCGATCGTGATGAATCTCATCCAGAGAGGTTCTGACGTGCATTGCAGGACGCCAAGTGGAGATACTGTTCTTCACGTCGCGGTCGTCACATATCGGACTGCAAGCCACTTCCACCAATATGTGCGGTATTTGATCAATGCTGGCTGCGATCCTTCCGCAACAAATTCGAAGGGCGATACGGTCTTACTGGCTGCCATGAAGCGTGGCCACTTCTTGGTGGTAAATCTTTTACTCTCACTCAACGTGCCCATCCCTCCCTACTTCCTACACACCGCCTTAACTCACCACTGCAAACCTAATATAATCCAAGTCTTAGTGCGCAAACTTCGTGATGACGATCATCTTCTCCCGGAAAGCGTATCTGGATCCAACTGGGATACTCTACTTCAGATCACCCATATGTCTTACTCAGGTAAATCCCGTCAGCGCGTCACCAAGATTCTCGAAGCGGCATGCAAGGCTTGCAGAACGCGTCCACATTCTGAGGATGAGACAGACACGGATGACGTGAAGAGGCCTAGACTTGATGAAGAGGAGCAGTTTGGTACGTGCCAGAATCTTGTACTAGTGGGCTGGTATCGTGCTCACATTTTCCTCTGTAATAGCGTATTGAACGATATCACAGACTTTTAAACATTCTAGTGACTCTGCTGTGAAACGAATCCACGCACCGTCCTTATTTTTGCCGTTGGTATGTTTGCGTCATGTCTGCGTTTTGAAAATTAAATATCTGTGACTTCAACTTTATGAGACGGAAGATGTCCATAATCAACATTGTAGCGAGTGCTGGGAGCTTTAGAATAATGTACAACGTCGTGGTTGAACACGCTGTTACCCTGGGTGCATATCGTACAATTAAATTTCCAGAAACACTTGGCACAAACAGCGTGACAATGGCTGTACAAGTATGTAAAGAAGTTTGGTCAGAGCAACTGTACGACACCCGCCCTTCTCCGATCCCTCCAACCCAAACTCAAGTACTCACTCTTTAATGACCCACCACGTGGCTGTGACGTCAGATCAGCGAAGAAAACATGTCCAAATGTGCGTTGCCTCGTGCCCTTCTATTTGCTAACCCCACGGGCCACGTGTGGCTGGTCTAGAACCCAGTAGTTTTTTCTCTGCCGCCGCTTCAACTTCGGAATGCAGGTCAATGCGCCAAAGGAGCGAGTTAGCGCCTCCGGTGCATACTACTGGTCCGGCGCGCAAACGACTGAGTCGAGAAAAATTCAAGCTGCACGCTCGACCGTGGTCCTTGGATGTTCTCGATTAATGGACTGGTAGAATAATCAGCTTGACTTGGAATCGAGAAGAGATCGTGATCCAGGGATGTCTTCCAAATGCCGAAATGATGTACGACCCTACGAGACGCTAGGCCAGAGTCAAGTTGACAAAACCTCTTGAGCAAGGCACTGGTGTCGTAGAGTCGTTTGCATCAGATTTTTGTGACACACTTGGCATTCTCACAGCTGCAAGTTAGTCATCGGACTAGGAGTACTGAGTGACCGTCCATGTCTTGACTGAGGAGAAAGATATATGCTGTGCAACAAAGCTACAAGCAAGGATGACACAATGATAACACATACAATGCCTTGATTTTGACCCTAAACGAGAACGAGGGATTGTATGAATCCAGATGGCTTTCCTCAACGGAGATGCAGTGTGTCAATGCAAAAGAGAAAGGTACGATCCATCTGCCAATGCGCTGGAGCCTACAAAACTAAAGATGCGAGAAAGCACAAACTGTCCTGGTCGTCTCGTCGCATACATCTTTGTTTGCTTCACCAAAACTTCAATAGCATCTTACATATTTCGTCATGTTCAACGGAGAACAAATTTCCTATCAAAAAGGAAATTACTCTCATTCCCACAAAAGCAGCTTCTCATTACTGTTTACGGCTGAGAAGTTAGCCTCTTCACATTGACGACTACACTCACAGATTTCAGTCATTCTTGGACCTTCTTACAACTACGTTCTTGAGATCGTAGTTTTTCCTCCTTGAGCTATTCTCCTGCTCTGCGGTTATTGATTGAGGTGTAGTGTTTTGCCCAAGTCAAACAACCTGTGTAGTGAAACAGTTAGGAAAACGCCGTTCCCGACGTAGTCGATATCAACATCGACTTGGCCGTCTTCTCTAGGAGGGAATGGTATTTGGTCATACAAACCGGAGCGATCACGAACTACAAAGGGGAAAAGGTAAGCATCATCCAAGGCTCACCGAAACCAGATGAACATCCGTCGTTGCCCTTGTGCTTGGGTATAATGTAAGCTGCATGACATTCATCAACATCACATCGAGTGATAGCGCATCCACGGTCGTGTGGACAGGTTTTATCACAGAAGTCGGACTCTAGAGGAGCAGCTGTACTCGAAGTGGATGTCGATTTATCGGCGTCAAACACCTTGAGGTCAACGAAATGGTACTCGCCGTCTCGACAAACCGTCAGAAGAGAGTAATGGAGCAGGGTGCACAAACTTACTATCAGGACGACAGAAATATCTATTGGTAAGATTTGCAAATTGGACACTGAGTACTGACAGGTAGCCCTTGGCGCCACATGGCGCACACAACGAATGTGGCAGGCGAAGCCATTTGATCGTGCGAAAAGTGTCTTTCGGTATCTTAACGTGGGATGGAGGTGGCATGAATCTGTTCAGTACTGGATTTATTGGGCAAGTTTATGTTAACGGTAGCTGCCATGATCAACGTATGGTGACGAGGCTTAAAACCCTTACTTGAGATGGCCGTGCCAGGGATTGGCAGCTACTGAACTATATTCGTCGTCGTCGAACCCAGTTTTCGAGTATCGCAATACTGTTGAGAGCGACGCGTTTAATTGCTGCCACGCCAGTCCAGCACGTGAGCCCACAAGTGGTAAACATTGCGATCTCGACAACCTCTGTGTTGCTATATTCCGTTCAACTTGGAAAAATTAACTATAGTACATAAAAGAATATATGTCTCCTAAGTTAGTAGAATTGTCGTGTTTTCCGGGTGTAGTACTGAATGGGGGGAAGCGCAGCGCGGGCAAAGATATCCATCAAAATTTAAACTCAGACAAACATTGCCGAAAACATATCTCAAAACAACCAGAACCGTTTTGAGCGCGAGCTGCTCAAAACAGATCCAAAATGGCACTCAAAACGGCCCCAAAACGACTGTCGTTTTCTACCTTGAACTACCCTATTGTCTCGACACGCTTTTTTTAATCCTCTCCAATGCGAACACAACACCATCCTAGAGGTATTCGATCCAAAATCCATATCACCCTTCGTTAACTTGGCGAAAACTAGCACCAGGGCATCCGAAACTATTGACACGATCATTACCGACCCCTCCAACCTAGTCTCGTCCTCCGCCAACGCGTCGGTCCCAACAATCCACCACGCAACTGTAACGTTGGGTGTGACAGTATGTGCAAGGGTGCATCCTTCATGCCTTTCTACGTGTCAGCGCCATAGGTCACACGCGACAGGTCAAGAACTCGATCGCTACCTCGACAAACACCGTCAGTCTACCCACACCGACTACGACCGTGTGACATATATCGGGGATGGCGCCAACGACTTTCGCGCCGTCCTGCGTCTCCGGAGGTACGTCTTTGTTTCACCTTTCTTACTTGGCTCATGGCCTCTCAGTCAGGACGTTGTTCTTTGCTGTCGTTTCCGTGGCCTCGAACGTAAAATTGCGGAAGAACGTGCCAAGGGAGCGAGCTCGCGCCTCCGGTGCACGGTCAAGTACTGGTCCGGCGCGTGGGAGGTCGAGGAAAAGTTCAAGGTGTACGCTCAACCGTCGTCCTTGGATCGTCTCCGTTCGTTTAGCCAGGGTGGGGCCATGGCAGCTCTTCTCGCCGTGTTGGTATGTAAAGAGGGAATGGGTCATGAGAGATACTAACGTCTCTAGCTCGAGAAACCGCACACGTACCCTTCTTTTCTGAAAAATGGCGAGCCGCCTCATCCACTATTGTACGTCATCTCCGATCAGCGCATTGGCGACCCTAAAGGCCCTCAGTCAATTTTGTGTCTCTGTGTCGGGCTTCAAAGTTGGCAATCCATTGGCTAGTCACGTATTCGGCACATCGTACTCGACGCCAACGTTACATGTTCTCGGAAAGGCAGATGTGATTGTGGTGGAGGAGCGATCAAAGGATGCTCTCAATTAAGCCATCGGTGGTCATCAGGTTGGATCTAGAGGCTTTGGATTCATAGAGAACAGATACCATCTAAGCTCAATGTAAGGTGGATATGTACGCTGCGCAATGCCCCAAGGAGGGATACAAACATGTGCAATGGCTTGAGCTCGACTAAATGATAAAGACGAAAGAAAGCGTCATACAAGACACCGCAATGACGGTCGTCTTTGCTACTCGGGTTTTGGTGGGGTTCCTCGAAGTGACAAGAAACGGAAAGAAGAAAAAGAGCAGAAGAAGTTACGTGACGGAATCATGCCATGTCATACACGATACCGCGCCGTTCCGCCCAGCGCCAAATCACCGAATACCACATTCGTTGATGAAGCAGCTGTCCAAAGTGCGTCCACACCGCTTCCACGTTCGCGTTTGGTAAATATTTGAATAAGAACTCTTCCACAGCATCCGGGTCTTCGATAGGTGCATCTTGAAATATGAGGTTGACGACACCAGGAAAGCGTATATCCACGCCACCACCCAGCGCAGACACATCGTCGACTGAGGGTATTTGCCGTGCGTCCACAGTCAAGCCAATATCGCGTAATTTTGGGCAACGTACAAGAAGTGACAGCAGGCCTTTCAAACTGATCGTTTTGGTGTAGTCTTTGAGCATCCCCATCAAGTGGAACACTTCGAGATATGGCCAGTTGCGGATGAGGCCCACAAGCTCATCGTCATTGATGGCGATGACTAGGTATTTCAGAGCAACCACCAGTTCACGGAGGTGAGCAGGGGATATAATAGGCCGCAACAATTCGTACGAGAGGGTTTCTTCCTCGCCGATCGAGGTAAAACCCTGAGAAAATTGTCTGAGTGCGAGTGATTGAAGAGATTGTATTCGTCGAGGAGATAGTATCGTTGTGAAGAGCACAGATATTTCCGCAGTGCTGACATAGATACCTTGTAGAGTCACTTCAAAAGTGTCGAATGCTTGATCATGAGAGCGTAAGAGGCATGTCACAGCATCCAAGTGACCCCGCACGACTGTCAATGCCATCCTTGTAGCGCTGCAAAATGGGACGTCTGTGGATCTGAATGGGTCCTCCGAATTGAGTATCAACGAAACTATGTCGGGTTTGCAAGATAACCCAAGATGTTTCAACAAGATGGCATCTATGACGCAGGAGATCTCAATCCGCTTCCAGTTTGTATGGTTGCAGATAACTTGGGAAAGTACTCGTGGGGCTCTAGAAATCGGGCCCGTGAATGGAAGCCCAAATTTAATTGAATTCAAATTCGGGCAGAGGGTAGGATAATTTTCCACCAGTGTCTCAAACTCTGGCAGAGTGGGGTAATCCAGCGCCAACTCCAGGGTGTCGATTTGCGAGGTAAATAGGGGCCAGAGAGTGGACAGGGATATCATCTTGTTGTCGGTGGTAGTGTAGTCTCGCCTTCCAGGTTCCCACCTGAGCACTCTCAGGTTAGGCAGGACGAGATTTGTGCACCGCAAAAAGTGCAGAGATAAAGAGTCAGTCCCCAACTTGACTTCCCGGATGCGGTGGTGGTACCGATTGATCACAATCCATTCATCGGGGGACAGTCCCATCTATTAATACTGATGAGCAGTCTGTGCAGTATGGAAACGACCTGCCATACTTTTACTCTGGTTTCGTCCACATTACCCGCAAAGCTGTGAACAAGAGGCTGGAGTGATTCCAAGCGCAACCAGAGACGGTCGAAAGAAGGCTCTGTAAACGAGTGACATATTCTTGTGA
Source organism: Phylloporus gajari (assembly GCA_038090615.1). NCBI lineage: Eukaryota > Fungi > Basidiomycota > Agaricomycetes > Boletales > Boletaceae > Phylloporus > Phylloporus gajari. The sequence goes on along the minus strand of JBBPMY010000257.1, from coordinate 1,835 downwards.
GGGCAGTGAGTGTCCTGCTTTCCTCCGAAGTTACAGGGCATTCAGGGGCTGATAAAACAAGATAGTCCAAGAGCACAACTGAATATATGTGGGATCAGCAAAGGGTTTAAAATGCTCATGCCAGTTGAAGGACTGAAATCAGACGAGCATTATATCAACGATTCGACGTACTCAAGTGGGACTGGGTTTTAAATTTCAATCCCAGTAGGGAACGGCATGAATGGCACTGGTCTGGCGCATAGAGATCAAGGAAAAGTCGAAGCCGTATGTACGCCTAACCATGGTCCATAGTAGGGCAGAAGTCAGCTCGCAGATAAAGGCGTGGATTTATAGGGGGCAGAAAAAGTACTATGATAGGGATATCACCCGGTACCGGAACAATACTATGTGCATTGAACATAGGATGACTCTGCCGAGTGATAGTACCAACTCTATGCCTCACAACCAAAGAGATAGAGAGAGGTGACTTCTTGAAAATGCATATGTAATGACTTAAGCTCGACTAACTCAGATCCGCTAGAAATTGGGGGGTTTACCAGGGAAAAGGCTCGAAGGACCTTGTAAAAGTTTTGCATAACGGTTGTTTGCGTGGTGACGGTAAATGTAATCGACCACATTGTCCTTGTTTCCCGTTCGGTGGGGATCCAAAAGGGCTATACGAGTCCAGCAGAACGGAAAGAAAAGAAAACTCAGAGGATTACTTGGAGAAGCCATGTCACATCCTACAGTCACTCACATTGCATTCGTTTCATCCTGTGCATTTCCATCGACTTCCACAACCATCCATAGCGTGTCAGTCCGAACCGGTCAGAGGGCACATCCACAAATGCGTTTGGTAAATGTTTGAACAAGAATTCTTCCACAAGGCCTGGGTCTTCGATAGGGGCATCTTGAAGGATGAGCATGGTGACGCCAGGCAAGCATATGTCCATGCCAGCACCAAGTGCAGACACATCGTCCACAGAAGGTATTTTCCGTGCATCCATGGATAAGCAAATTTCGTGTAACTTGGGGCAGAACACGAGAAGCGACAGCAGGCCATTCAGACTGACCATCTTAGCTTCGTCTTTAACCCTCCCCATCAAGTGGAACACTTCAAGACATGGCCAATTGCGGACGAGGCCCACAAATTCGTCATCATCGATGGCGATCGGGAGAGCCTGAGAGACGACTAGTTCACGGAGATGGATGAGGGACGTGATGGGCCGCAGTGTTTCATACGAGAGTTCTCGTCCCTCGCTAGCTGGTAAGGAAGTCTGGGAAGCTTGAACGAGTCTGAGCGATTGAAGAGACTGTATTCGCGGAGGAGATACTATTGCTGTAAAGAATGCAGACATTTCCGTAGTGGTGACTTGGTCATTTTGCAAAGTCACTTCAAAAGTGCGGAATGCCTGATCGTAGGGGCGTAAGAGGCGCGTCACGGCATCAAAGCGACCCTGTGATATCAGAGCTATCCTTGTAGCGGTGCGAAATGGAATGTCTTCAGGTCCGAAACACGACTCGGTGAGTAGGTCGGACACCCGTAGATCAAGGGTCAACGAGACTACTTCGAGTTGGCAAGAAAGCCCGAGATGTCGCAAGGAGACATTGTCTATGGCATAGAAAAGCTCAACACGTTTCCAGCCTGTATGATTGCAGATGACCTGGGGAGGCACCCGCATATTTTGCATCAGTGTATCTCCCACCTGCACATCACTGAAGCCGAAAGCGACTGGAGGCTTGAATTTCAATTTGATCGAATTCAAATTCGGAGAGAGGACAGGATAGTTCTCTACCAATGACTGAAACTCTGGAAAAGTAGTGAAATCCAGCAGCAGCTCCAGGGTTTCGATTTG
>JBBPMY010000256.1:0-15575 GCA_038090615.1 Phylloporus gajari | reverse complement strand
CGTGTTACTTGGCGAAACCGGCTGCGGAAAGAGCTCGATCGTCAACCTCCTTGCCAGTAATCAAGTAGCAGATGTCGCTACAGGCGCAGAGGCTTGCACCAAACGGTCTGAATGGTACCCGATCTCCTTCAGAGAGAAGAAGTATCGATTGTGGGATACCATAGGCTTCAGCGCCAATTCCCTTCCCGCTTACGAACATGCATACTCCCTTTTGCGAAATCTAGAAGATGGCATAGACCTTGTTCTGCTCTGTGCTCGCCACGATGGAATCAATGCCTCGCTTCGTAGCCTCTATTGGCTGCTAGACACCCTCTTCTTTCGTGGTCGCGCAAAGATCGCCCTTGTCATCACCAAGCTCGATGGGCTCGATCCTGGATGGTGGGATCGAAACAAGGATGACATTGCTCATACCTGTAACATCCCAGTCCAATCTCTTCCACACGCATGCATCACTACCACTCGAGACGGATCGGATGCCAATCTTGATCGATCCAAGCGAGCCTTGGAGGCGCTATTGGAGAATCATATCGCCACTCGAACCCCATTACACGATCTTGACCTGTCGGCTCAGGCTGCCTCAGAGACGGCAATAAAAGGCCTGATAGCTCACTGCAATCTGAACCGTCCTGATGCTACAGCGTTAGTGAAGACATTCAGGTCCCCGAAGCGCCCTTTTCATGCGGTGTTACTCGGAGAGCATGGTGCTGGGAAGAGCTCCATCATCAATCTCATTTCTGGGAGTCCGGTCGCGGAGACCTCTGGAGGGTTCTACGCATGCACGTCGAGATGCCGCAGTTACAAAGTCAACACTGGCTCATGCCAGTTCCTCGTTTGGGATACGATAGGTTTGAATGGGCCCTTTAAACAGAAACCATCGGAGAGTGCCATCGAATCTGTCGCGAGGCTGATCTGCTATCTGCGACGTCGAGGCGAGATTGATTTGCTCGTGTTTTGCAAAGAGTCCAACTGGACTCCGCCTTGGGAATTACAGATCTTTAGGCTCTTCAAAGAGTTCATCTGCGAGAGCAAAATTCCGTTTGCGTTCATCATTACGCACCTCGAAAATTCCGACTCGATGGAGTCGTGGTGGGAGAAAAACGAGAGCGCCCTTCTTGAAAAGTTGGATGTGGAGAAGGATGCGGTAGCTGGGCATGCGTGTATCACCTCGGCGTCAGATGAGAAGACCTCTCAAGACAAGCTAGCATTGTCCAGGCAGCTAGTCCATGGGATGCTCGAAACTTCTGTCTCTCGCGGCTCCGGCGTTCTCCGCGAGGAAGGAGCACGAGGCAAAAGTCGATCAATGTGGGAAACGGTGACTGTGGACAAACTCACAGACCATTGTAGATTGACCGAGGAAGTGGCTGAGGAATTGTTTGAGATGTTCCATCCACCACCATGTCAGTTGTCGTGTTATATCTGTTGGTCCGCACGTTACTGACAGAATCACAAGGGTGGTTCGACGAAAGACTTGGACCAGACAGTAGCAACTGCATCTCTTTGCCAATCCTTTCTTAGCCCCCACGGATTGGGGACTATAGGTTACTATAATGGGCCCCGATCCTGCTTGGCGATGGACATCACAGATGGGGCGAAACGATTCGTGGGTGCCCAACGTGTCCTGATGCTATAACTTTGCATGAAGCGTTCGTTTTCGTATCCGCCTCCAGAATACCTCGATTGTGAACATGTACAATGAATCTCTGTGTATAACCCAGTTTATACAATAGCCTGAGTCTCATCTTTAAATTCCTCAGTACGAGGTTGAACATTTTAGAAACGGAAAACACCCTTGTCGTACCCAAGCCCACACGCGGGGATGATCCGTCGTCAGATCTAGGCCCATTTTCGTTGGATCGCTTGTGAGGGCGGAGGCGACCCTTTAACGAGTCCACTGCGGCGACGATCTTCCGATACAACCAGATCAGTACTGTGCATGTCAATGCCTTGGAGCGTGATGTCTATTTTACCAAAGCTGCCGACAATGTATTGAAGCGATGATGTTCAACCATTGCTTCGGGGAGCTGCAGGAATGGAGGCAGTGAGATCAGGAGATTGGATGATGAAGGATAAATGGGGACTTGGAACGCAGACATGAACAGAACAGACCTTGCATCGAAACTCTTTGCCCGCATACTTCTCTCTATTTCTTCAAGATCGAGTAACATTGTTCCCTTGCGGAGTAATACCTTGCTTCTTCCTCTATCCACTTTTCCAGCTATGTAACACGGCCCGACAAATAAACGGACACGCCTATCTGCAGGCGATACCATTTGCACGCTGGAACCATATTCCTCCCCTTTATCCATGTTCAGAATCACTCGTCCTCGTCCTCTGATTCTGTGATCATGATCGGGTCACCACAAACAAGATTCTGTTGACAATTAGCTTACAGAAAACAATGTAGAGACCGACCTCGTGATACTAACGCGAATGCGTCGATCAAACGTGATGAATAAGGACACGTGCTTGAGAACACGATAGCATGAGCCCAAGTGACAGCATGCAAAGTACAAATGTCACGGAGTAATCAAGTCGTGAGAGTATCAAAGACCGGCAAGCCAAGTATTGGGTAGGTGCGTCGTCTGTTGTGTGGGGGCTAGATCGAGCTTCTTCCGTACGTCATTCGGCCAAGGGTGGAGTACTATGGACGCTTGTGCAGAGAAATACAGAAGGCCATTGCCCTCCCACGCGGGCGAATGACGGCGGAAGTTCACAACCGCTCATTTGATGCGAGTATGGCCGATGGGCATAGTCATGGATGTGATGAGTTTCATAAAGGTTAGCGTCAATTCGAATTCCCGATTTCCGGGTTCACTATAAACACTCGACTGCAACCGTAATGCAACTAGACATTTCAGGGACCTCACAAGATCATCGAATCCCAAGCCGAGGCCTATAAGAGGTCGGGTGTTATCAGCGGTGGTTAACAAGTGCAGTTACGCGGTTTAGCTCACACACCTTTGATGGGCTCAATTGCGCCTCGTATTTAGTGCTCTCCACACGTCTGTTCCCCAAGGGCAATATATATGCTTATGGGAAACATCAGGAGAGATGCTATGGGACATCTTTCGCGTGCGTGGACTATGTATAACGCTGGGCCCATCCACGCGTCAGTCACGTGATCATCCATGGATGAGACGCTTTTCGGCGATGCAGAGGACAACCACCTGAAAAGGGGAAAAGGTTAAAGAGTACCAGGATTTGGGGGAATAACGTGCCTCGGCGAGGGTATGAAGTGAAGGGAAATGCAGGAACGTGGCTGTCATGCGTCCATAGTCGCTTGTCCCTTTCTTAACGGACGAAGAGGGATCGCTGAAGAGCGATGGCCCAAAACAGTGTCAGCATCCATGTATGCGAGAGCGGAGCAACAGGCACTTCCTTAGCATCGACAAGTAACTCGTCCCAGCGTGCCCAAACAAGAGCTCGACTAGTAAGCAAATGACACGTATTTTCCGACGTGGTGACCGCCCCGGACAGTTATGCCTTCCGCATTCGTGAGTTGGCCGTGTTTCGGCGTATCGAGTGCTGAGCTATCGATACAAAGTTCTGACTCCTGGGACATGAGGTGACTGAGATATAGTAGAGGTTTGATTGAAGACAATATACGAAATTCTCTTCTACATACCTGGACTGCATGTGACGATAGCGTCAGTAATGGGCCATCCTCGCATTGACACGCGTGCCAGCTATGAAGAGGACAACAACCTGAAAAGGTAAGAAGGTGAAAAAGGTCAGGGTCAACCGGAATCAGGTACCTTGATGGGAGAAGGGGAACAGGTGCTGAAGCGAAGGGTAGGAGCGCAACGTCACCCGTCCACGGTCCTTTGTCCTTTCTCCGCTGCTAGCAAGAATTTCCGGATAGGATGCACTTGGTTGAAACGGTGTCAGGGTCCGTGTATTCAAAAGTAGTGCGATACACACCTCTTCGCCATCAGCAAGTGCCGCGTCCCAGTATCCCAAGCGTGCCCGGACAGAGCTCGACTATGTAGTGAGTAAATGTGCGTATTCTCCGACGTAGTGATCATTGCAAACAGTAGTGCCCCTGCATCCGTGAGTCGGCCGTATCACCGTGCATTGAGTACCGCGCTGTCGATTTCTACTTCTCACATCTGGAATGCGAGATGACGTGTAGTAAATATGGATTGAAGATAGAACATGGTGCATATATTCGAGATAAGAGGAAGGTGATGGGGAGCTGGCCACTCGGAGACGGGTGGTTGCGTCAAGCGATGCCATGGCTATCGCGATTCGGTCACCTCCGGAGCAGGCGAGCCGTTCAAAGCTGTTCGCATTGCGTCAAAACTCGACTGCTCGAGTGACGCATCTGTCTCTCACTTGTTTTGGCTTGGCTCGTTGGTTCGACGCAATTCCATCGTGCGTCTCTCAACTACTAGAGCGACGTGATTCCGTCGCCTTTCTCATCGCGCCCCCGAAAAACAAACTGTGTATTCAAATCTACGCTCGCCAAGATACACCTCACACGCACGCCGAACAAGCGTTTTCGTACTACCCTGCTCAACAAACCAAGCAAGAGGTCGTGCGCACTCGCACTCGCACTACCTCACGCCTTCGCCTCAGAATGGGCCTCCATCCGTCCACTCCGCAACAAAGTGAGCGTGCTCTCGCACCCACCCTACATTATACTTTATCCTCTACGTAGGGCACGAGGATACGTTCGTGACATGTTGCTTGCACCCAATAGCTCTTCATCAACGATCTTTATCATGAACTCGCTGGGGATGGCGCTTGTGCGGGGCGCGATGAATTGACGAGCGCACCGTGTTTGCCGTCTTGTAACTTATCTAGGGTGCGTGTCTCTTGACGCCAACAAGAACAATGAGTGACCGGGATGGGAGGGTCCCACCAAGTGGTCCATTTCCCAGGGCCTTACACACAAGGTCGATGAATTTAGGCTGTTCAATGTTGGAGTCACTGGAGTTGGGCATCTGGTCAGTTCTCCAATCGAGGTCATTATCCCTCTTCGTGAACACTTCCGTGGGTTGTGATTCTTACTGAGGGTTCTCTACAAAAACTCAAGTCTAAAACGTAAAATCACCCGACTGGAACTGCGCATAGATCATTGCTCTTGTAGAGTCTGAGTGGGACTGAAATATTGGGGTACGTCGAGTAGGGTAACCTTTCGGATCCCAGCTACGCAAACAATGGCTACACACTTTGTAGACTCGTTCCTGTTCTGAATCATGACATTGCTGAGAGAATAAGAATAAGCACGGATTAAATCTCAATGCCCACTGTCGTGCGCTGGCTGGTGGCTGAGGTCGCTTGATCAGTCGAACCTGTTGCGGTCCTTAGGCCCTCTTGCCCAATTGACGCTCAATAATCTGCGTACCGATGAAATTTCACCTGGTATGAGTAGTACTGTGTGAAAAAATGGCGTACAAATGCTAATGACATAGCCTGTTATCCTAGAGAACCGGCAAAGAAGACGTAAAGGCTAGGTAGTAAGTATGCAGTCGATTAATTTCAAGAGCTGACTGAAGGAATAAGTTGTGAAATGAGATCTCTAAGCGCATCGCCATCTTCTGCGTACTCGGGGGAAGACGTACTTCGATGTTTCCTCACACGGAACAAGCGAACTTCTGCATCACCAGGTCCGGCGCCCAACCCCAACACCTGGAGCTGATCCTTGCACCTCTGCTCCCATCCGTCCATCTTCGGAGGCATGCGGGTGATCACTACCACGGGTATGGCATTTCTTTCGCAATACTCCACATACACCTTGTGAAATTGCTGCCAGTGTATCGGGACATCAATTTTTGTGACGTCGATACACCACATGAGGATTGGCTTAAGCATCTTGGTCCGGTTCCGGAGAGTTTCTTTCAATTCGCGCTCCTGTTGGGACGCCAGCTGACGGATCTTGCTTATAATTTTGGCCATGAACCGGTCACGATTGTCTACCGCTTCACTCAGGCCTCGCGTATCCCAAAGCAGACAATTCAATCCTGCTTTGAGTTGCATTGGATAAGGGGTGGTATGCTGCGTGCATGCATTTGCATCGTTGGATACATTCGCTGCCGCCGCTGTCTTGTCGTCGTGTCTGACCATATTGATAAGAGTGCTTTTACCGACGCCCGTCTGGCCAACGAAAATGACGTCAATGGTATCTCTAGGCTGAAAATAAATGCCAACGGGTATTTGCGAGTAATATCTAGGACTTACCCGACCGCTTCCTCTGTTTGAGTATCATAAAAGGTAATGGGCTAGTCAGTACGATCATAAGAGATGGGAACCAATCCTCACCCATTTCGCCATTTTCGCCGAGGGTCCCCCAGGTCGGGTAGACATCTTTCCACCTGAGAAGTACCAATAAATGCCAACAGGCGTTTGCGAGTAATATCTAGTACTCACCCCGACCGCTCCCTTTGTTTCAGTGAGAAGAGAGGGGCGAAGATGGGTTTACCGTGGGGATGAGTCCTCCGGTGTAACAGCGCAGACTGCCCTTTCGTCCACCATCCGGCCCCTTCACTGTTCGCGACATCCGCTCCCAAGACGGTGGGGGAAAAGGCCACGGAGACGGTTTCTCCGGCTGAAGGCAGTGTAGGTCAACGGTGATAATCTCAAGAGAGAATTGAGAGATACATTTATTGGATAAAAGCATGAGATACGCTGGACATATGTGCACCCTCGTGACCAAGTGCTTGCCCGCCAATCGCTCTACATCAAGGATATCCGCCAGGATAGTTTCCGGGATGGAGATAGTGTAAGGTGAAACCAGAATGAGCAATGCACCACGTTTTCCATCTCCAAACTCCCAAGTATCCTTGAGGGAGGCAGACGACATTCCGGGCAAGTCTCTGGGGTAAAGACTGAGTATAAACCTTAGTAGACACTCGAAAACAGTAAGCTTACACGATTTTATCGGCATCGAACTCTTTCCTTTCGACGCCCGAGGAGACGGTGATATTTTTTAGATCGAATTCAGTAAACTGTGGTGGATAGGCATTGATGTCAAAGGAGGATTTAAGGTATCTCCGGAACTCGTCGCTATAGATATTGCCATCAACAACGAATTGGCCAGTCTTGTTGAGTGCCCCAAAATCCCCTAGCTAAGCTGGATCAGCGCTGGGGCTAGCCGAACATAGATCAACAAGATAGTTTACATGGACGGGTTTGTGGGGGTCCCAGTTGGCCCACTCTCCGGAAGCTTGATGAACGAGATCGATGAACTTTCTAGGAAGATTTGCCGACATGGTACTAGACAACGTGGTAGGAAACTCGTGGTAGTAGTGCTGGGTGTACCTTATGTAACCACCTTCGTCCTGGCAAGCAGACCGGAGCGGCAGTGCTAGTTTGCAGCAAGCACAACATTGGCGTCAAGGTTTACATGTTACAACTAGTAGCAACGAGCCGACCTTCTTGCTGACGAGCTTCAGTGCCGCAGTTGAAGCGCTAAACGATGGTAGGATTCACTGGCAATGCCCGCGGCTGCATTTCCCGGTCTGGTGCCATCCACACGCATGCACTACATCTCGTGTCATAACCGCGGTATTCGACTCCAATCCAAGAGGGCCTTGGGCGCGATATTATTAGAAACCTATGGTACCACTTGAACTTGGCACAATGATCTTCATCTATTGATATACACCACTCATGGCATATGAGACGGCTGTAAAGTGCTTGAATACACACTGCCTCTCCAAGGGTCGCCTCGATGCTACAACATTGGTGGAAAGCTGCAAGTCCCCAGAACGACCTTTTGACGCAGTGTCACCTTCAATCTCATTTCTGGGAGCACCGTAGCATAGGTCTCTGGCGGCTTATACACCTGCATCCTAAACTGTACCTACGAAGTCAACACTAGATTTCGACAATTCCGGGTCTGGGATACGATGAGCTGTTTGGAAAACATGTTTGAAAGATATCACATTCGCCTGCACAATATACTGGCAATACTGGTAAACGTGCAATGTTGGGCAAATGCGTGACCCGGCCCATGCAGAAGTCCGACGAAGAGGTATAACCAGGGCATCGCATAGACAATGGTATTCGAATTAAAGGAGAGGCCTCGTACCTGTACTCCACGTAGCAGCAAGGGCGACGTCAACAGTAACACCGGTGAGATAGTTCGCCATCAAGTCCACCCCTCAGGCCATTGCTGCCAGGTCACCTGCGTGCAGGGACGTATGCCAGGGAGAGAGCGGAGGTGATTCTTAGTGAGGGGCCTGCACATAGTCAATGGAGGTCAACTAAGTAGATGTTTGGCCATCACCTCAAAGAACTTCGGGAATGGAGAGTGGGTCCAGGACATTGAGTAGAAAGTGGTGATAAGAGCTGGAACATGAGAACGAAATGGGCTTCGCGTTCAAGGCCTTCACCCGCGTATATCCCCTCCATTTATCTCATCAGAGCATTCTTTGCAAAATATCGTCTCACGTACTTCGGAGACGAGGTCCTCAGTCCCTGACGTTCGCCGACATTGCCCAACCGTGAGGTCTCTGCAGTAGTTCCACTTCATACGACAGAGTCAGTCCATAAGGGTGTCCTTGATCAATCGATGCACACGCTTATCACAGAATGGACACACCTTGACTGGCCGTCCATCCCCATCCGAGTCTACCTCGCCGGCTCGTTCTCCCGTATACTAGCCCATTACATCACTTTAGCTCCTTAGCATAGTCCCTCGTCGCCCTCTCCGCCTCCTCCTTATTCCGCACGCACATGCTCAGAACCCCGAGCGCATCATTGTCCTACGAGATGTTGAGGTTGAGGACGGGGTGTGGTTCGATTTGAGGTCATTACTGAGCACCATCACCTCAGCAAAGTTGATTGCGTTTCATGGTCTGGCCAAGGTGCACCAACGAAGCGAATTGGGGAGGAACGGGCGGTGACTGCACCCTCAAAGTCGAGGAGAAAAACAAATCTTCTAAAGCAGCGTTGAGCGTAAACGTGGCGCACAGCAATTGGATAGAGGGAGATGACGCAACTACACATACAGCATATACTTTGAACAGGGAACTCTGCTGAGATACATCGTTTACATTCCTATAATACTCAAACGCTGAATACCTATACAGAGTAGGGACATAATGATACGCACGAGTTTCGGGGTTGTACCCCCAACTTGTTCTAGCTCAGATTAAGCACTTTGAGTGTTTGATCCCGTTTCGATACTCGTGTAAGATCATAAAGGTTTTGTACCACAAACACGAGTAAAGAGTCTGTCGGGATAGTTCAGTCGCTTCAACCGCACGGAAAACGGCGAGTAGAAATAGAGCATACAAGTTATAATATGCTGCGCAGTGCGCACCGAGTGGCGATGAGGCTTGAGCCCATTGACTCTTCGAATTATAATCCTTCTCGAGTGATTCTTGTAATGTCGCATCTTCATCTGCGCCAGGTGTTCGAACGTTCAAACGTTCAAGGCCGAGACCGCTTTGACAGTGACATGTTCCTACTAGGACGATGATTTGTGTCGGAGATAAAATGACACCGTAGTCGTACCACTTCAGAATTGTTGCCCGTGACCGAAACATTCAATAATCCCGAATTTTGATGATCGGGGCCCTAGTGGCAGTGGCACGGCTTCATGAAGCTTGAGGCTTGAAGTCGCGTGGTTCTGTCGACATGAGGCTCCGGCCCCCGGGTCATGCTCGGTTCGGCGCTTCAACTCCTTGAACAACTTTCATCCACAGTGCTTCAAGCCAAATGGGTAGCACGCAGGATCTGTATGCAGACAATTTGCAACAGCATTGCGGGTACCCATTACACTCACCTGGGCCATCACCTAAACTCGAAGAGCAGTATCAAACGGAGGGCTTCCAGATTGGTGATGTTGGCTATATCAATGGCGAGGGGGAGTTTAACCCGTTCTTCAATATATGTTCGCCCCTTCCTGACAAACTGCGTGAACGTTTTCCTGAACAAGAACAGGTCATCTTCGATGACCCGTACAGGAAACCTCACGCCCTCCCTCCTGGCCACACGTTCATGACTGGTGTGAAGCGGAAGGTGGTGGCACCGAGGTACGCATGTTAGACCGGTATAAATGCGCCAAAAGTCTGACTTGGTACTGAGCTCTGGGTATGAATTCTCTGCAAAATCCAATGCAGGGGCCGTTCTCATCCTCCCATCCGGCGCCACTCTCTCTGAACTGCCGCAGGGCGCACCATTAAGGTCCTTTCGGGCGGCTGCCACAAAGCATGCACGTCTTTGGTGCCAGCTTTTGCGCGAACACTCCGAGGAGGACAGCCTTTACCTTGTCACGGGGATGTATAAGACGCGCGAGTTCATGTTAACGGCGTTCAACACTGCGGGTCGTGACGAAGAACTGGTCGTGAAAACCGAGAAGGGGAAATACATATGGGAGTGCGGATTCACCGCATATTCAAACGCCAGTGCTCAAGACAACAGGGACGAGAACCAAACCATCCTAATAAAAGGCTTTCGGATGACAGTGAGATGGAGTTGCCTCCCTGTGGTTGAACGGGTGATACCACCTCAAGCACGAGTTCACCGCTGGATCAATTCCCTCGTTGCAATATTCTTTGCCTTGTTCCAGGCTTTGTCTGCGTTGGTCTCTACGCGCCAATCCCGGACATGTGAGTTGTTCAGGGTTCTGTCATGTGACACCGACAACTCTAACCTAGCACAGCCGTCGAGCACGTTCCACCTTTAATTCGGGTTGTTAATAATTACTCCACATTCCACATCCTGAGACTGACGCATTTCCTGGCAGTTGTCTCATCCTTCCGACACGATCAATCGTTTTCTATTAGATAAGGTTCGTCTGATAGGCCAATGTTGGCGTTATGAAGCGAATTTTTTGAACAGAATCGGGGTGCCTCGGTAGCGATCACACATGACAATGAATGGATATATATGCTTGAAAAGGTCTCATCGTCTTTTTTTGATCCAATCTAATTTAACCATGCCTTCAGAAAGGATTGCCTCTGCAAGACCTGATGCGAGAAGATCGTCTCCGGGACTTCTTGGCAAAGGAATATACGTGGGACTCGGATTCGGACTCTGGCGAGTGCTTGGTTACCATGACCGTATTACTTCTGACTGTTCCTAGGTGTTGTTTATCTGCGAAGTCAGATGTGGGTTCTCTTTCGTTCGCAGCTTTCACCTTAACCGTGTTGCACCGATAGAGACACAGATCAAAATTCGGAGTCTTCACAGCCTATGTCCGTAACGGAGAATGGGCAAGTAGTCATAACACGTAAGTACCTCGATATCATTTTACTCTCTCCCGGGGCGACAGTCTTCTCACAGACATGCGAGCCGAAAATGTTACCGTCGGTCTCGAACGTATCCCTGTTGGGTTCTATGTTCAGGTCGACGTTCCCGGTTGCCTATACAGGCGAACTAAAAACAAGTCCGTGCTAGTCTACGATCATGTTATTCAATGGAATGATGTGATTTACCTGTATGGCACTATTGAATTTCCCTCGTGTTTTTTGCATGTGCTAATATGTTTCAATTAGGCCCCTTGACCTATCCATCAAAGTCAAATTGACCATCTGTGCGTCTTACGGGTTTTCCCCGATGCTAGGAGAGGGAGAGCCCCTCCACGTGCTGGAAAAAACTATGGGCGAGTTGCTCGACCAAAGCAGCCGTGAGCATAGTGACATTTCATATTCCGTGATGAACACTCATACGCTCACAGCATTCACGTTCCATGACAAACAGGGGAAGGATTTATTGCCTCGTGCTTCGCTCCTTGTTGCAGCGCAGCAGCGGCATGGCAAATATCAGACGCATGGTCCAAATGAAGTTGATGATACTTGCGGGTGCCCCACTGAAGTACCCAAAGCAACGAACGAAGGGCATGGAGCTCTGCGTCGCTACTATGCAGATCACAACAATGACGCTTTCCTCAAGAGCTCCATTAAATCCTTTGACCTTGCCCTAAGCAAATGCTTAGATGAACACTCTTGTCGTGCTGCCGCCTTGTTCAATCTCGCCACAGCAAAATTTATCAGCTACCGATCTTATGGTGTGCCACTCCATTTTGGAGAGTCCATGGATCATTACCGGAAAGCTCTTGAGTTGCGCCGGGACGATCACCGGGACCGGCCCATGACATTACTCTATTTGGCTCAAGTTATTTTGTATCGCTCCGATAAAATGGAGTCTGGTGCATCTCACGATAACAAACTAGGCGAGCTCCTTGATGAGCTCAAGCGTATTTGTCCCGAAGGCACCCATGCACGGCGTGCTGCGGACCTCGTGTTCCAGACTCATGAACTCGTCAGAGCCCGTAATTCCAATGACTTGGAAAAGGTCAACGAACTCATCCCAACATTGGATGCGACTGCACAAGACTCCCCGGACGCGTACTTTGATAGACCGGCCAGGTTCAACAACCTCGGTCTCGCGTTGCAAAAACGCTTTCAGCTGGATCGCAACATTATCGACCTCGACCGGGCCATCGAGTGGTTCCGGAAGGCCGTACAATTCGCCCCCACCAATCACCTGGACAAATCAGAATACCTGAGCAACTTGGGTAATGCTCTCCTTGTACGTTCTCAACGAGAACGCGCTATACCCTTGACCGGGAAATCGTAAGCTCTTGCTCAGTCGATCCTGGCAATAACTATACTAACTAACTGGTTAATATCAGATGAATTCCTTGGACATGTCACACATCTGGTTTGTTTCTTGTGTTGGAGATTGCGAGGTGGGCCATTTAGGAATGTGGATGGCACGGACAGGGTTTCATTTGTGCAGCTTTGGTATGGATTCGATCGTCTCCACCGTATGGATATGTACTCCTCCCAAGTTCCAACTACTTAATGTATTTTCACTGGGACATTTATCAACTAAAGCGGTCGGTCATGGCGTTCAATAGTTCTGTTTAATGTTCAATGGTACTCTTCGGTTGTTGTGGTCCGTGGGAGTTCTATGAAGTTTTTCGACATAAGTAGCGACAACGTGTCGGACGGACCACAAGGCAGCTTGCACTAAAATGTCGGGGGAAGCGCCCAAATATTACGACTTGCTCCTGGCAACGCTCTTCGCTGGGAGCGCCATACTATTTCAGAGACCTACCACTTGGTCATGCCCTTGCCCGCGCCATCGACGATAGTTTACTATTTGCTGCAAGGATGTGTTTTGCTCGTTGTAACGGTGCTTGCTTGGCAGTGGTGGAAGCAGACGAGAGGTAAGTATCCATTAAAGCACCTTCCAACGAACCTGGACTTTCTGAGGCAGTCTTCTACGATCTACAAGTATTGCCTATTGCCGGGAATGCTGCTAACCGAACCAACCTGGGAGCTTCGAGGGATAATGCTCGGGATCGTCGCCCGGGCCAGGCTCACGGAGCGCACGCCGGCTCTCACACTTCTCCGAAATGGCCTCAAGGCAAGTACTCTATTGGTTCGGTAACTAACTTTCCTGCTTACTCGAATGCAAAGGCGACGCAGATGTTCTGTTCCGAATCTGTGGCCATTGCCGCCCACCAATATTCTCGCTCGCAGTCTTCGGTGGTGGAAGATCCATAGCGACGCTTCGCCGTGGCGGAAAAAAACTTCAAGTTTGGAGCATGGCAAATGACCAACTTATCGAAGAGACGAACTCGCCGTCAATTGAACACGGTGGTGGTGCCGTCATAAGCGCCCTGGCCGCTTCCAAGGACGGCAAGTATATTGTCAGTGGGGATAAACGTGGACATGTGGCCATATGGGAAGTGATGGCCTATCCGGGTAGGAAGGTGTGCGAGTTCATAGCGGTACAAGCGGAGATCACGGCTTTGGACGTATCCCCGGACTCGTTGCGCTTTGCGAGTGGATCGAAAGATGGGGCGGTGGTCGTGTGGAGCATCAAGAATGGAGAGCGTCTCGTTGGCCCCTTGAAGGATCAGGGTTCACCAGTCTCGTCGGTCAAATTCTCACCTGCAGGCGGCCGTATTGCCTCGGCTCATCGCTTGGCTGGTGAGGATACGCACTCGGTTCGGATCTGGCACAGTTGCACTGGGGCACAGCTCGAATCCATATCTGTCAATCACTCAACCTTGTCACTTGCATGGACAGCTGATAATCGAAGACTATTCATCGGGGAATCTCGTGGTTGGATCAGATGTTTCGACATCGTAAATCACTTGCTTCTCCCTGGGTTTCGGGCCCCTTCTGGAGGCCCCTTGACCACTCTTTGCTTAACTCGGAATGGCCGTTTCCTTATCTCTGTTTCATCGGGACAGACTGGCGGTATCGATATCTGGGACATTCGAAATATTCCACCTCTTGGACCCTTCCGTTCCTGCAGAGAGGCGCACATCGAGGGAATTTTTGTCGATGATTTTCGCCTCATCAGCGTAGGAAAAGAAAAGGAGATTATGATACGATGTCTTTCAGCCGTTCTTGATGACGGCCACATCTTCCACGTGAGGATGCACAGCCTGGATGATTACGTTGTCTTGATTATCCTTCTTAGCATGTCCATCCTACGACGAAGCACTTGCGGCCGGTAAGTCAAGTCGTTCAAACTGGGTCTAATTTCTTCCTAACCCGGGTGTAGTTGACGTATATCAGTCATGTAGCATGTGAAGCATGGAAGAACGGGAGACTGATGGAAGCCGAAGAAGCTTTATCAAAGGAAGTCGAAGACTCCCGCTATCAGGATATTATTCACTACGTGCGTGCAAACCGTGCTCTTGTTCGGGCCCGTCGCGAGAACTGGACGGGAGCACTGGAGGACATCAGTGCAATCACGGTGACCTAGCTCCTACTGACTTATATCGCCATGACTGACCTGTGCATCTGCAGCCAAGCGATGGCAAAATACCATTGATAGCTTTCATCGCGAAAGTTCTTGCGCTCAAAGGGAAAGGAGAGTTTGATGCAGCGATCGGTGCCATTGGGTCTGCCCTTCATGTCTGTGACCACGAAGTTAGATACTTTGCTGAATGTGTGAAGGTAAGCCACACGTTCAACGACCGCGCGTTATTGTTCATTGTATATTTAGCACATTCTTTTTGTTGACCTCGAACGCTCTGACCTTATGCATTATGAAATTGATATCCCCAGTGAGCCGTCCAGAGTAAACTTGGTTCACCTGGTGACGGTACGTGTGATACAATGGCATGTCTAATCTCAGCTTTGATCACCAAGTATATACGTAGGCACACAGACTATTCGGTCTTGCAAAGGACCATATTGCTGGACGAGACTACAGGACAGCACTAAGGTCATTGCAAAAGATCCCCGATCTACGTCCACTTCTCCATGTCCCTGAAACGACGACTATTTCTCTGGTATGCTATTTGAAGTTGTGTTTGTGCATATACTGACGTTTGTCGGAAGATGTTTGGATGGAGCCTCCGTAGCTTGATAATTGATATCCATGAACTGAGGTGTCAAGCTTTATTCGAATCTCGCCACACTCCGGGAGATGTTGGTTATTTTTCAGAGACGGGAGAGTGTCTCGACGAAGAGCTGGGTATCATAACTGCGGAATTGAGTTGTATCAGTGGTAAGGAATATCCCCTCGACTGCCTGACCTACACTAACAATATGTATTCGTTGATCTTAGAGATGTTTGGCGATGAAGCGAAATGCGATCAAAGATACGACGAGGCTATCGCGTGGTATACCGAGGCATCAGCCCTCTCT
>JBBPMY010000255.1:0-22516 GCA_038090615.1 Phylloporus gajari | reverse complement strand
TTTATATAATGGCCGTGAGATGGCCATTATGGTGGAGCTAATGGCTCAATGCCTACTTTTCACTTTTGAAAACGGCTTTGCTGTCTTCTGGAAAAAATCCAAGGCTTTGATTGTGATTGCTCATGTTAAAACTCAAATGCATTCACACAAGCTAATGCTGACGGTGGCATTGAGTAGACTCATACCACCCTCAGTAAGTAACAGCCCTTTGGCTCAGCACAACCGAGGCATACCACCTTGAGAACCTTGTGAACAAGCTTCGACTGAAGAACTATCGGAAAATCCTGTGGAAAGCCCTCAAAGAGAGGAGAACCCTATGCCAGAAAGATCTGGTAGACCCCCTCAGTATGAGACTCGTACCAGACAAATAGTGGATACTCACCTGGTTTCACCAGGTGTTCCCTTTGAGATCCCTTGTCCTATTTGCAATGGAGCAATAGAACGAGGAGAAATCCACTGACACAGTGAGACTGATGTTGTCAGACATGGATCTAATGACGACTTACTTGACCATCAGTTCGTCCCATTCGAGTTCTTCAGAGTCATCAGAGAACCAGGACAACCACCCACACGCACTCCCATCTCTCCCCCAAACACTCCAATCGTCTAAGCACTCATCAAACCTCCTAGGTATTCTCAACGACATGCAGACAACCTCCTCGACACCTCTTCCCCATATGGGCTACGCACCACTGCAGCCTCTCTTCCTCGGACTCCACAGAATGAAAACCACGGATCCACAGAGGAAGAGGAAGCCCTCGCAGTCAGAGAGGCAATTGCCCTCAACAGCATCCATTCCATCCTCACTCTCACAGCTAGACGCACCCTCCAGCAACGACTCGATGCAGAATAAGCCCTCGCAGTTGACCCCTCTGTCCTCACCAATGTTGTAGTACCCGCTGTCACTGAAGCTGGTGGCGAGACTCGAGACCCTCCTACTGGAGGAGGAACCACACAGGACGACAGAGGGCCTATTCAGACAGTGGCTCCTGGTCCCCCCCACTTTGGCGAATTTGAAAGCTCTGGTTCAAACGGAGCGAGCCAACTATGAGCAACTACAAGCACTAGCCAATCTAGGCAGCGCTCAGCTTGTAGACATTGGGGGGGAGTTCCTCCAATGGCTCCCCAATGGAGAGCTCATGCAAGTACAACCCTGGGACCTTGTTCATCTAAAAGATGAGAAAGTGGTTCTACATAAAATCTATTGTGGAGGAATCAATCAATGTGGACATAGTTGAGTTCATAAGATTCCCAATGATGGAAGACATAGGAGGGAAGGAGAGAGAGGTGATGTTTAGTAGAGGAGGTCTTGATCTGGGAGAGTTCAATAGCCATTGCAGAGTTGTTTGGCAGTAAGAAGGAATTGGGTGGAAAGGTGTGCGACTGTGGGCCAGATTGTGGGATATTGTTGTTTATAATCCCTGAGGACATCCTTGGCATTGGACAGGTTTTGTTTGGGTTCCCACAAGTTGTCACTAGTCAGATAGCCTTTCCATTTGATCAGGAACTGCCTTTGTAATGGTGGACCCCTGTGGTGTAGTATCACTTCAATTTTGTATTACTCCTCTCCTCCAATTAAGTCAGGTGGTGGCATTGGGAAGTTCCATCCATGTGTTTCTTTTTCAACGTAAGGGGATAAGAGAGAGGCATGGAAGATGTTGTGGATTCGCCAGGTTTTGGGGAGTCAGAGTTTGTAAACAATTGGCAATAGTACCTTGATGATGGTGAATGGTCCTTCTCTCTTTGGAAGGAACTTTGGGTTGGGTGCCACTTGGTTGAGATTTCTCCCTTCTAACCAGACCTTATCCCCTTTATTGAATGGAGTGAAGGAACTGTTCCATTGGTTTTTCATCATCTGGCATGTGAGATCATGCACAGCAAGTGCCTCATTCCTTGCTGCAGTCAGGGCTTTGATCTGATCCTCTGTAGCAGGAAGATTAGATTTGGTGATGATGTTGGGGAGTGATCAGGGTTCATAGCCCATCATGAGGAAGAAGGGGGACTGGTTGGTGATGGAATGAGGTTGATGGCTGTGTGTGAACTCTGCCAAGGTGATGGATTCCATCCATGTCTCAGGTCAATTTCTGCAGTAGATTCACAAGTACATTTCAATCTCCTGGTTAACTCATTTGGTCTCTCTGTCTGTTTGTGGGTGGTAGACTGTCGAAAGAGAAAGATTGTACTGAAGTAAACGTCAAAGTTCTTTGGCAAAAGAAGAAGTGAATTGGGGTCCTCTGTCTGAAATGATTTTGTCATAAAGTCCAAACCATTTAAACACCTTTTTAAAGAATAGAATGGCAATTCCTTCTGTGGTAACAGTTTTAGTAGTTGGGCAAAGAATTACCCCCTTCATAAGCCCATGGTCAACCACAACCAAGAGAGAATCAAACCCAGAGGAAAGGGGAAGGTCCATAATTAAATTGCAAGAAATTTGTTGAAACAGGCATGACACAGTGGAAGGGATAGGAAGCAAAGGAGGTGACATAGGGTGAGTATGAGTCTTATTCTGTTGGCAAATTGCACAATCATCAACATAAGCTCAAACAAAAGAGGCCAGGCCAGGCCACCAGAATTCAGAAGAAACAAGTTGTCAGGTTTTAAGAACACCCAGGTGGCCTGCTGAAGGATGATCATGGTGCTGAGACACAATTTCCCTACCGAGATTAGTGTTGTTTGGAACATAGATATGATCTTGGTAGGAGAGAATACTTCCATCAAATTTCCAATTGGACAACCAAGAGTGGAATTGTGCTGGGAGATTTTCCATTGTCTGTAAAGAATCAAGGATAAGTGGGTCCAAGGAGGAGGAAGAGGAAAGTTTATCATGCAGGGCTGTGTCAATGAGAGAGACAAAAAGGTCCAGAGGGAGTAGGATTGTTTGATCATTGTCATCCTTTGCATCAGGTGAGAGGAGGTCAGGTCATCTGGAGAGGGTGTCAGGAGCAGAAAGAGATGATCCAGGAACATGATGGATCTTCAGGTCGTAGTCTTGGATGTCAAGAAGCCACCTTGCTTGTCAGTGATTCAATTTTTGGGGTTCCTTAAAGTATGTCAAGTTTTTATGGTCAGTGACAACAAGGACAGGAAAAGGGAAACCACGAAGGTAATGCTGCCAGGTTTTTAAAGCACAGATGATGGCAAGGAGTTCCCTGTCATAGATGTCATAGTTGCATTCCAACGAGGAGAATGTCTGGGAAATATATCTGTATAGATGTCATTCACTATTTTCATCTTGTTGGAGGAGTAAACCTCCAGAGGCATCCTGAGATGTGTCAGTTGCAATAGCAAATTGTCTGAAGGTGTCAGGGATTCACAGGACTGTTTCTGAAAGAAATATACTTTTTAACAAGGAAAAAGTGGTCTTGCATGCTGTAGACCATGTCTATGGCATATCCTTCTTTGTGAGGTTGAGTAGCAGTTGTGTGATATCAGAATATTTTGGGATACATCGTCTGTAGAAATTAGCAAAACCCAAAAAGGAATGGATGTCCTTGACTTTGGTGGGGGTAGGCCAGTCAGCAATTCCTTTAAGTTTGACTGGATCCATTGCCAGTCATCCTGGCTGAGTGATCATACCAAGGAATTCTACCTGGTCTATGTCAAACCTGCACTTCTCCAACTTGAAATGTAAATCTAGTTCCTTCATCTGTTGGAGAACTCACTTTGTCCATTTTTCATGAGTTTTTTTGTCTGGAGAGAAAATTAGCAGATCATCTGTATATATGACTAACCATCCCTCTGCAATCATATCTCGGAAGGAGTCATTCATGAATCTCTGAAAGGTAGGAGGAGAGTTGGTAAGTCCAAAGAACATAACCATTGGTTCAAAAAGTCCTTGATGAGTAATGAATGCTGCCTTCCACTGGTCTCCATCTTTTATACATACATTGTTGTATCCCCATCTTATGTCAAATTTGGTGAAGATTTTCACCTCTCTCAGTTTATCAGTTAGGTCAGAAATAAGCAGTAGGGGGTAGGAGTTGCATATGGTGTGTTCATTCAAATATAAATAGTCTTGGCAGGGTCAAAGGCCTCCATCTTTCTTTTTAATGAAGAAGAAAGGAGAGACTTGTGAGGAGTTGGAAGGTCAAATCTTTCCTAAGGCCAGGTTCTCATCAATGAATGTGTCAGCAGCAGTGTGTTTATCTGGGGACAAGGGGTATATCTTGGATACCTTTGGAACAAAGGTGTCATTCAGGTTGATGGGATGATCATAGGGTCAAGGTGGTGGTATGTGATCTGCTGCTTCTTTCATGAATACTTCTCTGTATGCTTCATATTATGGCAGGAGTTCTACTGCTATCTTGTTTGCATCCATCACTAGTTGAGTGGATGTGGTAGTTTTCCATACAATTTGTTTGAGTTGGAGAGTAGTAGGAGCGTTTGGGACATACCAAGTTGCAGATTTCTGAATCCTGTGGATGGTGTAAGTGTAATAGGCTCATTTTGTATACCTTTCAGGTGTCTCATAGTTGATATAGTCCATCACAGCTACTTGCTCTTCTTCTTCAGTTACATAGTGTTTCATTGGTGGAAGGGGAGGTTTCCCTTTGGTTAGGTAGGCAGCATGCAATCCTTGATGCACTAGGTAAAGATCTAGGGAGTGATCTTTCTTCAGGTCAATTTTCACTGTTTGCTTCTTCCAATTGATCTTTGGCTGGGTGGTTTTGAACCATGGCATACCCAGGATGACATTTTCTCTTCTGCATTGCATAATGTGGAATGTCACCTTTTGTGAAGTCATACTGATTTGAATATATAGTGTGGAAGTGAAGTGAATGGGTCCTTGTTTGTTTGTCAAATGGTTAGTGTTTCAGATGGTAATTGGGTTGGATAGTCTTTCTGTAGGGAGTTTATGTTTTCGTACAAAGTCCTAGTCAATGCATGAGATTTCTGCTCCAGAATTGATGAGAGCAGACGTGTTGACGGTTTTGAGTGTAGCTCCTGTTTAAATGACTTGGATGGGAAGGGTAAGAGCACAAGTATCATTTTGAGCAATAATTACAGGAGCACACTTTACAGGGGGAGGAACAGGCATCAACTTGAGTCCTCCATTTAAAAATCCAACTGGTTGTCCTTGATAATTCTGGAGAGAAAAGTGGCATCATCTTCATCTTTTATTTCCTCAATCTTGGCCACCCCTTCTTCTTTTCCTACTGCTTTCACATTTTGTTCCTCTATCTTCTTCACCAGTCCTGGATGACTGGGACAGTCCCTGGCAAGGCCAGGCTTACCACATTTGAAACAATGTCCTTTTTTCATCCTCTCCTCCTGTTCCAAAGGGGAGAGTCATACAGTATCGACATCCATTGTGTTTGGGTCTCATACCTTTGGCATAGCTGTAAATCAAGAGTAGGTTTGCATGGAGGGGTGGTGACCTCTGGTTTGGGATACAATAGTTCTAGATCAGTTCCAGTTATTGTGCAGAAGTTCTACTTTCTTACACCAATCATTGAGCATAGTAGGGATGGTTTCAGATTGATAAATGCATTGCATAAGGGTAGGTTGGAGTCCTTCTGTGAAGAGCCTGCAGAGGACTGTCTGATTGCTAAGTCCAGCCCATGTTACCAGTGAGTGGAAAGAGGTGATGTAGCTGAGGACATCCTCCTTCTTTTGTGCCAGACCTTGAAGTTGGTGAAGTGCATCCCCTTTGATATCAGTGGTTTGAAATGTAGCTTCAAGTTTCTTAAGAAAGTCCTGCCAGGTCCCAAAGGACTGGTTCCTCACTGCTTCTTTGATAAAAGAAGAGGCCTATTCAAGTACAACTCCTTTCTTACAATAGGAAAGGGTTAATGTGATCTTCTTTTTGTTGTCGGAATAGATATGGCCATTGATCATAAGGTACAAAAGGACAGAGTTCATCCAGGGGTGGAACTTAGTTTCTGTTCTATTGAAGTTGTCTGGTTTGGCAAGGAAGAGCTCCTTCCTAGGGGATGTCACAATTGTCAGTTGAGAGGTAGTCTGGGGAAGGACAGTTGTCAATTGGTGGAAAGATGATTGGGAGGGAGGAGCTACTCTGGTCATTGGATTGGATCCAGAAGGTTCAGATATGGTGGAAGAAGATGGGGTTCAGGGTGGTGTGGTAAAGATAGGGTTTCATCCAAGAGACAGTCTAGAAGTCTTTGGTCTTTTCTGGTAGGGGTTACCCTACAATGGATTTAGGTTCAGGTTTGACGAAATTTTGGCAGTTCTTGCAGAGGTAAGAGTTCAGGGGTAAAGCTAGATCTTTTGTTATGCTTGTACTGAGTAGATCCAAGTTGTAGTCTCAAAAACAGTGAGTTTGGAGGTTCAAGTGAAGCAAGAAGTCAAATCAGACAAACTGAAGAGACAAGGTCCACAAATCAGGTATGATTAAGGAGATCTAGCTTAAGGGATACAAGTATGCTACTGATGGTCTTATATACCCTTGTGGTAGGACAAGAAGAGCAGAAAAGGAACACCTTGGGCCACCATTAGTACAAGAAAGTGCAGTCCACAGTTAACATAGGGATCTGCAGTATCAAATGATGAAGTTGAAATGTAATGATGGAGGATAAAGCAATGACAAGGAATGAGTTAAGAGATCTATGTCATCATAAAGGAAAAGCTGTCCTTATGTGAGAATGTACATCCAATAGAGGAAAAAGAATAGCGCAACAAGTACGATTAGGAGAAAATGAAGTGTAGCCTGCCCACAGATCAGAGCAAGTTGTAACAGCAGGCTTGTGTCAGTAATTGATGGTCTCACATGTGACAAGTAACAGGATGGCCAGTATATAGAGCTCTGAGTACATAGTGTTTTTTATACATAATAAAGGGCCATGTCTGAGCAAGACCAAATTGTAAGGCAAATAGAGAGGAGAGGGGATTGGTCATACAATGTTATAATTACTAGCTGCTGGATTTAAAACACTTGTTGAGTATGAGAGGATTATCTATGCTCTGTACCTTGTCATGTAGATGTTTAAAAGAGTCATGGTCAATGAGTGCAGTAATGGGTGGGCTGTGCAAAGACAACTTCATGTCAGGCAGTTGTTGTATAGTGACTTCAAGGTCATTAAGTGCAATTGACATCTCCATTGAGTAATGCTCTTCCAACATCCTGAAGATGAAATCATCCAATACTTGCACTATGTCTGAGATCTTGAGTGGTGTGGTGTCCTTCAACAGAGCATTGACATGAATTCTATGCCATGTGTGAATGAGAGGGATTAGATCCCTTCAGTAAGGTGGACAGCATTGTCAAGGGTTTGGTTGACAGGTTCACAGACAAAAGTGAACTTAGTGTTCTGAGTGATTGCTAGATTGGTGGCAGCCTTTTTGCTCCACAAGCTAAGGAAAGTCTTTTTGTGCCCAATTTCATGCACATGTCCTGGACTCTTGTACATCCTGACAACCCATGTAAGGGTAAGGGAGGTCATTTTGTAAATTGACTGTGAAGTGATTGTAGTAGATTTTGTAAAAGTACTACTAAGTTGACAGAGAATATTCACAGACATAAAAGGGAGTGTCCCCCTTTTTGGAAGTGATTTAGCTTGGAATAGAACAATAAATGACTCATGGTACCCCCCACACTATACTCCCCCCATTGCATGATCTCAACAGCAAACTCCCAGTCAAGAAGAACACCATGTGAGGTTCCATCTGGAAGATCTTCAATCATTGTGTTCAATAGACTACAGTTGCAGTGAAGGACACCACATTCAAGTGCCTGTTGTATGACTGTGTCAATTCAGCCAACTATCCTATAGTATTGTATCAAATACACTTACTATCAAGAACATTATGAATACATACAACTAGCTCCTTCTTTGTTTGAATGATGTGAGAGGGTGTGCACAGGGCTCTATTACTAGTCAAATGTGGGTTCTCAGGGATTGCATATTTCTTTGGTACCTTTCCTCACAATAGTGAGGTGTGGTGTCAGGAACCCCCTTCTCAACTTCAACAACCCAAGCTTTATGAAGCTTAGGTACACCTTTTACACCTTTCATCATTTCCACCATATTTGCCTCATGGATCATCCTCAGATCATGAATCCCCCCCTGTTCAGATCCCTGACCCATTGATCCTTGATCACATAGTACACACCTTTGTATCACACATGATAACAGACAGTTCCCCTTCCCACAAAGCTGGTAGTGGAAAATAGGATATTGATAATGTCATAGTATACATCATCAACAGAGATTTTTCTGATCACTGGAGCAGAATCTAGATTGGCAGATAGAATGTCAATAATAGGAGGGGAAAGTGGCTCAGGGGGAGAAGCCTAGAGAGTATCAACCCATGAATCATTCAAACCAGAGACATCATTGGAAAGCACACTGACCTATTGAAAGAGTGAAACAGGGTACAGTAAGAAATTTGAGTGACATACCTGAACACAAGATATGGTAGTAGTGTCTATACCATCATAGTCCAAGACCACCCTCATGGGATAACTGTGATAATTCTCTTATATATGTTCACTACTCCAGTGAGGCTGAAAACCTCACTGTGAAATGAGATAGAGATGTTGTTGAGATTATCAACATATATGTCAGTTCTGATGTACTGAAGATGTGCTCTGTTGGGCAGATGACAAGTCTGAGAATCATAATGACAAATAGTGTTCAAAAGTCCAGTCACATAACCTTCCCATAACTGTAACATAACTGAATTGTAACTGATTGTAACTGACGATCAGTTACAGTCAGTTAAGGCTATGATCAGTTACAGTCAGTTAAGGCTATGATCAGTTACAGTTAAGGTTATGGCTGATCTAGAAAACTCTGTAACCACAAAAAACTGGTCATAATCAGTCTGTAACAGGTTACAGGAGGTGCATAGCCACCTCCCCTATCTGCCCTATTTTTTGGATTTTCTAGTATTTTGTCTGATTTTATATCCCTACATTTACTCTTGGTACATTTTTAGGTCTCATAAACTGACATGTCATTTTAAATTAATCATATTTCAGTCAGTTCTGAGTCGAATATTTTGATAAGGGGGTCAGTAGATAGTTATTGATCTATAGAATATTTTGTGCCACTATGATAAAGCAGAACACCCATGGGAATAACTGATCTTTCAAAAACCGGTCATAACTGGTCATGTAACTGGTTGTAACTGTTTATAACCGGTTTTGGACAGTTAAGGTTCGGTTATGACCGCATTTGGAAGTTTCCATAACTGGTTAGGTCACTGTTATGCAGTTTCAGGTCAAAAAACCGAACCTAACTGGACTTTTAAATATTAATGACAAAAACTGCACAAACCCAGATAAACCAACAATGATGCTCAAGGCAAGCTTCTCTCTCCATGGCTGAAGGGAGGGTATCCACCAGGTGAGGAGCCAGCACAACATCTAGCAGTAGCATGCCCATGTTTCTTTGATGACCTCTGTTGTTTTATTCTATATGGTCTTACCTGCAAGCACCTCTTTCATCATGAACCCTTCCTTGTCCAAATATTGGAACATGTTCCTAGAAGGCACATAGGGTTGGGGCCATAGTTGAAATTGGTCTCCTCTCAACTAGCTGTTAGTCAGCTCCTATTGTTGAATTCATTTAAGCAGAAAGACTTGTAGTCAGCATATTCATCATCATAGATATCTCTATGACAGAATAGCAACACATTGGATACAAGAGGGATGTGCATTTGAGAAGTTACTTGGTATGGATCCAAGTAATCATCTGGAGTCCCAGAGATAAGTAAGGAGTGCAAGGGTGACCTATTGAACTGACATCAATATCAGCTTTGACATCAGCATCATGAAGACAGTGTTGTTTCAGTTCTTCAACATCAAGAGCACCAATACAATCCTTCAGAGCATAGAATGTGGCTTGAAAGGAAAACCTACATATCAAGTAAATGATAAGAATACCAATTGTCTAGAAAATAGACAAAAGAACATGCTTTGTATTGACTGAGAATCATGTCTGTCTCTGACAGACCCAGAAAACCTTCACTTGTTCCATCTTCTTCTTTACCAAACCATCCACAACACCCATCTTTGCCATCAGCTCCCTGCATCAAGTTCATAATTCATCTACAGTCAAATCTGCCTCATAAGGGTTAACATTCCCCTTTAAGATTTCTGTGAGACCCAAGCTCTGAATCTGTCCCCAACACTCTGTCCCTCTAACTGATTCAGGAGTTGAGAATTATCAGAGTTGATACAGAACATGGACTGATACTGAGAATCTGATAGCATCTCAAAAAGGGTGTATAGGGTGGCTCTGAACTTGTCTGCTACACACAGTGTCAGATTTGAGAGGGCATTTGGTGCATCTTCACCCTCTCATTCCTACTCATCTGTGGCATCTTTACAGACTATAGGCATGTGTTTGATGGTGCCCTTCTGCTACACAGACAAAGCATACATGAGTTTGACTGTCTGCTGTACAGGGTCTTCATTTTTGGGACTTGGGTTACAATGGCTTTCTTGGAAAATAAACCCTTGATAAATGGGTTGACTTCTGGCCTTGTCAGACACTTACATCATCATCATGATAGACCATTTGGCTGTTGCAAGTGTCATTTCACCCCATATCTCAAGTGCTCTTTTGTCATACACCATGCTACAAACAATAAATCAGAAAACAGGGTGACTATGTAAGCAATAATGTGATGGCATACAGAGAGACCATCTGAGAGAAGGGATTGACCATAGTATTGGCATTAATAGAGAATGTAAAGGCCACCTATTGAATGGATGAAGATGGCTCCACTTCAGTTCTCCAATGTCAGGAGTATGAATATGGTCCAGAGTACAGAATGTGGCTCTGGAGAGAAAGACCTATACAATAGGTATACAATAAGAAAATGAATTGTCCAGTAAATTGCCAAGGGAACATACCTTGTATTGACTGAGAGTCATATTGTCATGTTACCCTCATCATGACCTTATCACCCTCATTGCATCTTCATCATGCCATGTTGAACAGCTCTTGGGCTTGTAGAGAACATAGCAAACATTATTAAACAAGCCATTAAGCTCCCTGATGACCAGGGAGGACATAGAGTGGGAGAAGCACCCTCTTTCATGATGGTTGTGGCTTCCTTATTGCAGTGTCATCACTGCTGTTGCTATGCAGGTGGGTTGGATGTGGTTGCATACACATCATATTTGACATTGATGGTATCATTGTTGCTTGTGTTGAGGTGAAGATGTAGATGCACATGTATCTATGATATTGTTGCCTGTTGATGGCTCTTGGCCAGCAATGACACTACATTTTTATTGTCTTGGCTTGGATGTTGGTGTGAATGTAAATCACTGTGAGGTTGCGGGGTTTGGGACAAGCTGGGGGTAAGTGATGGTGTAGACACACCAGATAGTAGAAAATGGTGAGAATACATGCCAATATCGGTACATAGGAGTCACAGTCATCATGCCCCAATGTTGATGGCACCAGTATATTGACAACATTGTAACAGACATGTTAGGTAGGACAGTAGTGGGTAGTGGCTCAAACAAGTTGACATTTATCAGCTCATTGTCAACTGGAGTGGGGGTGTATTGAAGGATAGTAGTTGTACATTTTGAGGTTTGTGAGATTGGGATTGAGTGGGGGGAGTAGATATGATGGGGGTATATGCACATGTGGAGTCATTGAATGCTGTTTTTGAGATGGATAGCATTGCAGTCAAGAAGAGAACCCTTGCTTGACTTTTGGTTGGAGATAGGGAGAGCATTCTTGAGCTTATAGTAGCTATTGCAAAGCCTATGCTTGGACTTGATGTAGTGATGACTGATCATCTTGCAACAAACATTAGAGGTATTCCCAATTATGATCACAGGTTAGAAGTTGTTGTTGACCCCATTAGAATCTTCATTGTATGAATTGCATAGTGTCTTGGCCACCAAGCATATTGTAGGAGCAGTGAAGAAGATTATCACAAGAAAGCTCACCACCATTGAGATTGTAGATAGCAGGGGGAGAAATGATATTCTTGAGTAGGGTATAAGGGCAACCAGGGGAAGCAGCAGTGTAGTTGGCAGAGGGGATGTGCAAGTATTCTCTGATGGTGTTCAAGTTGAGAGTATTGAAGTCAAGGTGGGAGGTGAAGAAGAAGGACCAGGTACTGTGGATGATGTGAGAGACAGTAATTAAAGAGACACACAAGCCATAGTAGAGATGCCATAGGGAGACTGTCTAAAGTACTGAAGAGAAGGCTTAGAGTTACAGTTGCAGGCATAAGAGGCATCCATAATGGTGGGGCTGTGGGGTATAGTTTGTGACACTGAATTGAATAATATCTGAATGGCTTGTTGTAGACAAAAAGCAGAGATGGTTAAGTATGAGTGAACTGTGTAGGGTTTGACACATGATGGCTCATCCACACAGATACAATTAGGTCATGTCAGTGTCATCATCATTATTGTCATGCAGTACAGGATCATTGTGGCCATTAACACATGCATCAAGAAGTAGACAGTGGGGGCACAGGTGCTGTATGGCACCATTGTCATTGTCAGAATGCACAAGTTGACACAAATTCTATAAATATGATATAGTACATACTTTGGCCATCTGGAGCACTCCACCAACAGCTCAGGTCATCCATCAGATGCTATGATGTTGATGAAGCCACAAATAGCAACTCACAAGTGTCAGCCACACTTGAACAACTGAGTAGACCTACCAAAGCAAATAACCATGCTGAGGCCACTTCAGTGTCAGCCTTGTTTGAACACACAGGTACACCTGTCAAAGCAAACAACTATGTTGAGGCCACATCAGGCAAGTCAGATGCATTGAATACACACAATAGAAATGAGAATGTATCTG
This sequence comes from Phylloporus gajari, assembly GCA_038090615.1. NCBI lineage: Eukaryota > Fungi > Basidiomycota > Agaricomycetes > Boletales > Boletaceae > Phylloporus > Phylloporus gajari. The sequence goes on along the minus strand of JBBPMY010000255.1, from coordinate 9,758 downwards.
AAGCTTGACCAGTGACTTCATCATGAATGACAAGCCATGACTTACCATATTAGACATTTGGCTAGCATCAGCATGTTGATGGATTCATATTAATGAACTTCATACTCCCACAGTCAGCCTTCCTGAGTACAATGTATGTCCCATAACTCTATGTCAAGGTCAATAAATCATACCTAGTATCAAACAGACCTATGGAGAACAGGAAAGCAAGAACCATTCTGACTTTTAGACTGGACTTGCAGCACTTTGGGATGCAAGAGTCTCATCTACAATCTCACATGTACTTATACCACCCCTCAATCTCAACACTCTGACACAATTAGACAAGATGTGATATTTTCTAGCTGCCATCCTTTACATTCAAGTTCTTTTGTTTGGTCATTCATTGATAACAATGACCTGTGGGAAGTACACATGCAAGAGTTTGACAAATGTAAACAAATGGCTACTCCTGTCATTCAAAATGATATAGGATGACAGTGAGACCTGATATGACAAATTCACTGACAGCCAGGATTAGACATGACAAGGGGCACACAATAGAGTGTAGTATGCCCAAGAGCATTATGAGTGTAAACAAGATCCTTGCAGGCACATATTGGTTGCTTGGTCAATCTGAACTGAACACCACTGACTACAACATAACAGGGATTTTAGATACAACAAGGGGCACACAATAGAGTGTACTATACCAAGGAGTGTGACTAGCATAAGCAGGGTCCTTGTGAGCGCATGTTGGGCTGTTTAGTTCATCTGAACTATCCTTCCTATCTTTTTGTATGCTTCAGATGTACTGACCCTCTCTTTGTAAGGTCATATTGTACTCAATTATGGTGGTAGACAATGATGGGAGTGTCACAAGATACAATATCTAGGATGAATACAGAACACAACACTGCATCACACCTGTGAAACATGAACAAGTATATATAATTACATGATTTAATTGTAATGTGACAATATAACTACTCAGTTGCTGACCTTTCTTCCAAGCTCAACCATGCATGGGGAACATCCTGCTCTTATTCCATTTAAAGGTTTGGTACTTGCCTCATTCACCAGATCCCCCAATGAACTGTTCAACATATCAGTCCCACTTTCAATAGACACATTGGATGAAGCCACTGTAGCACTCCTGCCATATGAAGATCATACAAGTAGGTAACATTCTTGTAAACATTGGTCTTTTGACTCATTCTACTCTAGTGACAATGTATATACTTTTACACAACCTTTCTCAAGAATGGTAGCATATTTAAGTTGACTGCATCCTTGAAGTTGCTCATTGCATTCTATCCAGCTGCATTTTATTGGACATACTGCACAACTCACATCTGATATTAGATTGCACTATGGTGACTCAGATTGTTGATGAGGCATTGACAAGGTGTCACTTTGGCCCCACAACTTGGGAGTTGGGACAAGGTATGCATTCAATTGTTTTTCCCAAGCAGTTATTTATGATTAGCATAGTCCCTGTAAGCCCAAGGCTGATTCTTGGGTTCAATAGGATTCCACCACTGTTCCACCTCCTGTCTGGAGATCTGAAATATTGACAACTGCTCATTGATAAAGTATGTCCTTTTTAAGACAAAACAAAAACACTATTAGGCTGACTTGAAGTTAGCTCATGCTTGTTCTGTATCTGCATCTGCACAAGGTCTGGAATGCAATCAAAATACTTCTCTGGTCTCTTGCATCATCTCTACAGATGGGATTCCCACTTATCTTGATGCTTCCTCCTGATTCCAAAATGTTGTCTGCCACTGACATTCAATTGCTCATTGCAGACACAACATGGGACTCAAACTTCAGGTATCCATTCTGGTGTCATTGGCTCAACATTCCCAGTAAGCCTATAGTCATGTGGTTTGCAGACAAGTGGGTGTATGAGTTGCTCTATCATACTCTCATCAACACTCAGTCTCCTGCTTGGATCAGTGTTATGAAGATCATCTCAGATACACCTGTCCAACCCTTTGTCAGTCCCATGATTTTCTATTTGATCCAGTGGCTCTCCTTTATCTTGTCATGGGTAAGCTCAGAAAAATATTCTTCCTTTGATACTTAAAATTATTTTACAGATGGTTATGCTACTATGGGAATTAAGTCTTGGGTTCTACCAGTTGCCCACTCAATATCTCACAGCAGGTCATATCCATGTGGTTTTGACAGAATACAAGCTCATATTTCCATTCCTTGCAAATGTATTTCTCAAACATTTCAGATCCTCACATCTCAAACTCCTGTTGGACTTATTAGAACTTCAACCTGTTGACTATGTATCTGATTTTCTAGTGGATTTCTGATAATGCTACCTGTGATGTATTATCACATGTGTATTTTGGAGTTGTGGAGTTGATTGCTGAGTTATATGAAAGTATATATGTGTGAATAGTGCTTCTGAGTGAATAACTTTTGGATGAAGTCACTCCTGGATCATCTTGCACTACTTTCCCATCCCAAGATGGATGACCTGCCAAAACCATCCATTTTGCTCATATAATATTCAAAGGAGTGTGTAAATCCATGGTGGGACTCATAAATTTCAGTGAACTCCTTTTAAAAAAATTTGACAGTCTATACCTCTTGTCTTGCCTCCTCCACCTGATCTTCTACTGAAGAAATTCACAAGAACACTGATGATGAAAAAAGCATTCACTGTGGGTCTAGCCAATATTGAGCAGCAATGGCACAAATGGGAAGTCACAATGCATTGTTTTTTAGGTGATGCAGAAGTGGAGGAGCTGATGCATGTGTACACCATCATTGAGGATGATGAACTCAAGACAGTAAAGGAAAGATACATTTCTTCCATTGCTCATATCAGCATAGACAACTTCACCTTGTTCCAACAGGAACAAGTGGGAGCAAAGTCAGAGTGAGTGTTTCCCCTATTCATATACCTGATAGTGAAGATTAGCATTTGTAGATTACTTTGATCCTAATTCATATAGTTGGCACCATGGACTGTATGTTTCATTGAAGGCAGCTTCACCTTGTGTATGTGTTATCTGTGAGCTGTTTTTAATTAATTAATCAATTTATTTCAAAGTTTAGTCCTGTAATCAAGCAAATGAATGTTGTTTTCAACATCTCACAAGCATTAGGCAGTCAGCCACTTAACCACTACAAGCTGACATTACATACATCACACATTACATGTCACAGCTTTGACTACTATAACCCTTGAGTAGGACCCCATCACTAAGTCAGTTAAGTGGTGATGGCCAATGCCATAGAACATACTTTCTCACAAATGTGTGTCTGTGGTTGGTCATTCAATTATCTAGGTGCTTTTACTTATCATGAGAAGAGATGTAACAAGGTGAAGAAGCAACTTTCCAATATGCTTGCCAAGGTGAGAGATATGTTTCAAGCCAAAATAGCAAGGCTCTCAGATGCTACAATGGATGTTGCAGGTCAAACACCAACTGTCTCCAGCTTGAGCCATTTTCTGAAGCAAGGCCTGAGCAGTCATCTTCCATCAATACAAACATGGTATGTGATATTTTTGTCATTTGCTGTTACTCCATTATCACAAGTACCTGAAAAGGAGGCTTCTCCTCCACAAGTAGATGAGGTATGTATGGAACATTTCCCTTGATTATCTACTTAATAGCATAGGCAACTCAATCTCAGGAGTCTGAGGGTGATACAGTCCCATTGGCACTGCAAAGGCCACACCATGTCAATCACAAGTTATCAGTACAGTTTTGGGATGTGCTTCCAGAGCCACCATTACCCCACCCTCCTCCTGAATTACTCTCTAGTCTACAGATAAGTTCAGGAGTGGCTATGGATGAACCCATCCACCCTAAGCTGTCAACTCTAATCTTGCTGTCCTCATTACACAAGATCATCAGGACACAGCCAAATAAATTCAGTGTTTTGGAAGATGTTCAAAATGTGCATAAAATAGCTTTCAAACCTAGCATTTTGGAAGATGTCTATAGTGGCATAAACTAGATCTCAATCTAGCATTTTGAAAGATGTCTGAAATATATATAAAATAGCATTCAAACCTAGCATTTTGGAAGATGTCCAAAGTGTGTATAGACTAGGTCTCAATCTAACATTTTGAATGATGTCTAAAATGTGTATAACATAGCTTTCAAATCTAGCATTTAAAATATAGCATTTCAGAAGATATGCAAAATGTAGGCAAGCTGGATATCAAACCTAACATTTTGGAAGATGTCCAATATATATATATATATATATATAATGGCATTCAAACATAGCATTTGGAAGATGTTCAAAATATGTATAAGATAACTTTCAAACCTAGTATTTGAAAGATACTCAAAATATACACAAACTGGATTATATTAGTAAATCACACATTTTCCCACATTGTGCACTATATGCTATATCACCATATATGTACATATGGTCTACATAATTTGTCAAGTAGCCTGATATTATGTAAAGATTGGCTTATAAAAATTTCAGCATCAATCAATACTAAAATTGTCAAGTTGAATTACCCCTATTTTTTGAGAGGAGCTATATGAACAAGAGATGGACAAACAAGACCAAATAACTATTATTCCAACTACCCTCCTCTTGTTCATGGCACTTCTGATTGAAGTAGAGGCTCTAGCTAGTCTTTCCTTTTTTGGGACAATAGAGTGACTTTCTATGTCAAACTGAGACAAATAAAGACTATCATTCCTTTCCTTGACTACACTTCCCTTTGATTTGATTCCTGGAACTACCTATGATATGATGTCTGAATAGAAGACTTGAAAATGGAGAACAAACAGATGAGCTACCCTTTCAATTCTGAATGACTACACTTCCTTGATTTGAAGTCTGGATATCAGATATGACTACCCTTTCCTATCAAACAAGATCAAATAGAGACAAATAGAGAAGAAACAGCTAGCACAAAAAAAGACAAATAAGATTAAGCTGACTGCCCTTCTCTATCAAACATGATGTGAGCCCTGAATACCTTTCTATTCTGAATGGCTATACTTCTTTGATTTGATGTTTGAATATGAGACATGACTACCCTTCTCATCAAACAAAACTAAACACACAAACAACACACAAATAAGCTATGAACAAACAAGATCAAATCAACAACTGAAGATAGACAAACAAGACCAAATGACTATAATTCCCACTACTCTTCCTTTATTTGTGATAACAGTGCAACTGCTCTTCAGAATTGAAATGGAGGTCAAATAGAGATAAATGGAGAACTACTATTTCTGCCTCCAACTACTCTTCCCTTCTTTATGACAACAGAGTGACTGCCCTTTGAAACAAATATGAACTCAACTACTTTTCTCATAGCTTGAATTTTAAAATAAAGACTGCCCTTCTCTTCCTTGACTATACTTCCCTCCCAAATAGCAGCAGGCATCCTATGAATGACCTAGTCTTCTCTTCCACCTTCTGATGGACAAACAGTAAAGATGGACAAATAAGACCACACAAGAATGGGACTCCACTCTAATGACTAATGTTGACTACTCTTCCCTTTGATTTGAATTTCTGGAACTACTCTTCTCAGTTGAATGAATACACTTCCCTTTTAATGTGATGGACCTAGTTTTCCTGATGAGACAAACAAAAACAATAGAACAGATGAACAAGAGAAAGACAAACAAGAACAAATAGTAGAAATAAGACCAAATATAGCAGGGGCTCATTTTGACAAAAACAGACACTAATAAGAAAAAGGGGAAAAAAAACTAAACAGAGACAAACAGAGACCTTCTTGAAAGCATGATTATAAATTTGAACTAGATATGACTTTCTGATCTATATTAGACTACTCTTCCTTTTGATTATATATACTTCTTCTAGATACTCTTTGAGATCAAACAAGATCAAACAAAGCTAAATAGAATAAAAAGAAATAATAAACTTGATTATCATTCTATTTAATTAACTTGCTTTGATCATGGGTTGAGAAGTTGACTATATAACTAGTCTTCCCATCTAATTGACTACTACCATTTTCTTCTGAATGATTATGGACTGATGTGTAAACTTGACTACCCTTCTCCTGATTGACCACAGTTCCCTCTTGCCTTGATCATATGCTAATGATAAACTAAACTCTTTGACATTTTCATATGAGATTAACAAGACCAAATAGACAAACAGATCAAAATGATGGATGAGAATCTTTTGTATGGGGAACAGATTATTGAGTAGCCTTCCCACCTGTTGACTATCCTTCCCTTGATTTGACTTTAGAATCAAACAAGACATCAACTCTTTGACATTTCAAGACCAAATCAGATTGGATAGAACAAACAAAAAAACAGACCAAAACAAACAGATACACTCAAATAGACAAATGTGGAAGGGGACCTTCTGACGTGTGAAAATTCAGTACTCTTCCTTTCTGATTATTAACAGACAAATGAGATGATGGTGACAGCAACAGGACAAACAGATGAAAACAAACAAACTAAAAACAAGATCAAATAAATGTAGAAGAGAACCCAATAGACTAGTCTTCCTTCTGATTAACTACCAAACTTTGAGTGATTCAAACAAGATCAACAAGAGACAAACAAGAAATATCAGAATATCTACACTTCCCTTTGATTTAAGCCCTGGATATCAGACTTAACTACCCTTCTCAGCTGAATGACTACACTTCCTTGATTTGATGCCAGGATATCAGACATGACTATCCTTCTCATCCAAATGACTGCTTGTCCCTTTGAAACATGAGATGTACTAAAACAAACAATGCAATCAAACAGATGAGCCAGACCAGGTCAAATGGACCAAATGAGACCTGGTGCCAGATCAGCTTGAATTGACTAGGACAAACATGCTCTCCACCTAGGTCACTACCTTCTGTTCCACTACACTTCCCTTCTAAACTTCAAGTGATTCTTCCCTTTGATTTGATCCTGAATATCAGACTTGACTATGCTTCCTATCTCAATGACTATACTATAAACAAGACCAAACAAACAACAGATAAATGAGAGACTCAAACAAACAACACAAAATGAACATGGTTACTCTTCACTTTGATTGATTCTTGGACATCAGAATAACTAAGCTTCCCATCTGAATGACTACACTTCCCTTTGACTATCTCTTCCTATCTAAATGACAACACTTCCCCTCAAATTTGAGACTTGACTATCCTTCCCAGCTGAATGATAATGCTTCCCTTTCATGTTGATCCCTTGACAAGCTAGATCAATCAGGGACTGAGACATGAACTGATGACAAACAGACAGACAAGACCAAACAAACAGATCAAACAGAGAAACAAGTGGTCCCTGATAATCTGAATGACTAGCCATGACTACCCTTCCTGTCATGACTAACCTTCCTGGACAGAGACCATAACTACTCATGATCAGGCTAGAGACCATGAACTACCCTTTGATGTGCTAGACCCTGAGACTTCTTTTGAGACATGACTTATGGTTGAGATGTGATGAAACAAACTGACTGAAATGTGACAAAACAGACCATCAGAAATGAAGATGAATATCAGACTTAACTACACTTCCTGTCTGAATGACTACACTTCCCTTTGAATTTGATCCTAAATATCAGACTTGACTACTCTTCCTAAGCTAAGTGACTTTGAATTTGATTTTCAATATCAGACTTGACTATACTTCTTAGCTGAATGACTATGCTTCCTTTGAATTTTGATTTTAAATATCAGACTTGACTATGCTTCTCTTTGAATTTGATCCTAAATATCAGATTTGACTATCCTTCCCATCTGAATGACCATGCTTCCCTTGATTTGAACTTCAATATCAGACTTGACTACCCTTCCTAGCTGAATGACTATGCTTCCTTTGAATTTGATTTTAAATATCAGGCTTGACTACCCTTCTTGACTGAATGACTATGCTTCTCTTTGAATTTGATCTCAAATATCAGACTTGACTACCCTTCCCAGCTGAATAACTATGCTTTCTTTGAATGTGATCCTAAATATCAGACTTGACTATGTTTCCCAGCTGAATGACTACTCTTCCTTTTGATTCAGTTTCTATATATTGGACTTGACTACCCTTTTAATCTGAATAACTACTCTTGACCACACATCCCTGACTAGTTCAGAACTTTACTCCTGATTGTGAAAGATGATGAAATGACTATGAGAAAGATTTGATTTATGGATAATACTTGACTACCCTTCTCTAATATATGACTAGTTGACATTGACTTACAGACCAGAGAAAACAAACACACTGTTCTAAAAAAAAGATCATTGACTAACTTTCTAACTGCTCTTTCTAGATGGTGTGGTTGAGAAAAAGGACATGACTACCCTTTGCTTGTATCTGACTACACTAGAAGATGATATCTTTGAATGATGTTGAGAAAAACAAAGAAAGATGCCAACAAGAACAAAAAGAGATCCTACCCTTCTCTTTTGATTGACTACTGTTCCCTTTGAATGACATGATGAGACTGGATGAGAGGAGTGTAAGGAGACCCTTTTTGATTGGCTTGTCTTGATCATGGATGAAAGGATTTGGCTACTCTTCCCTTTTGATCAACTACTATTCCCTTTGATTATTGACTACCATTCCCCTTTGATCAGCTTGTCTTGATCATGGATGAAAAAACTTGACTACCCTTCTCTTTTGATCGACTACCATTCCCCTTTGACTAGCTTGTCCTGGTTCATGGATGAACTATTCCCAGACAATAGATTCTCTCCTTGATGGACTGTTTGCAAGGAGAGACAAAGAAAGTCACGGATGAAATGACTTGACTACTCTTCTCTTTCGATTGACTACTATTTCTTTTGATTAGCTTGTCTTGATCATGGGCAAAAGGACTTGACTACCCTCTCCTCTTTTGATTGACTACCATTCCCTTTGATTAGCTTGTCTTGATCATTGACTGACTACCCTTCTCTTTTGATTGACTACCATTCCCCTTTGACTAGCTTGTCCCCTTTGATTCGCTTGTCTTGATCATTGACTGACTACCCTTCTCTTTTGATTGACCACTATTCTCTTTGATTCAAGGACCGAGAGATGGCTTGGAGGGCACCATGGATCACTATGATCAAGGACCAGTCTTTGTCACAGATGAAAAGAGTTGACTGCCCTTGTCTTTTGATTGACTATCATTCCCCTTTGATCAGCTTGTCTTGATATGAAAAAACTTGACTACCCTTCTCTTTTGATCGACTACCATTCCCCTTTGACTAGCTTGTCCTGGTTCATGGATGAACTATTCCCAGACAATAGATTCTCTCCTTGATGGACTGTTTGCAAGGAGAGACCAAGAAAGTCATGGATGAAATGACTTGACTACTCTTCTCTTTCAGTTGATGAATATTTCTTTTGATTAGCTTGTCTTGATCATGGGTGAAAGGACTTGACTACCTTTCCTCTTTTGATTGACTACCATTCCCTTTGATTAGCTTGTCTTGATCATTGATGAAAGGACTTGACTACCTTTCTCTTTTGATTGACCGCTATTCCCTTTGATTCAAGGACCGAGAGAGGGTGACTATGGCGGAGGAGACTACCCTTCGGAAAGGGCGACTACGGCTCGGAGGGCGCCGTACCCCGCGGCACGCGGGTAATCACCCATAGTGGGACCGTCACGTTCGAAGGTAAACAAAAAAAATCATATGAATATACTTATTGACATTACATTTTATCTAGGTTACTAGCCCTCTGAATACTGGAAAGGCAAGAACAGTCCTATATGATGGCCATTCGGCATTTCAAAAACAAACACCCTATTCATGCTCTCCTTCCATGCAATTGTCCAACAGC
>JBBPMY010000253.1:0-22563 GCA_038090615.1 Phylloporus gajari | reverse complement strand
CAGAACTTGTACTGGAAGCAGAGGCAGCAGCAGCAAAACCAGCAGAAGCCTCAACACTACCAGCCAGTGCAAACGATGGCCCCACCTCCACCGCCCCAGGAGTCCTGGTGGAATGCTCTTATGAATTTCTTCAACTTGTCTTGAATGCCCGCAACCGACTCACTTCATGCCGTTGGGCTGGCGTTGGGCTCATGCTCGCGACTCTACTGGACCACCAAGGCCTTGATGTAGCCCACCGGGCCACCAGAAACTGTTCCTGCACCTTCTTGCCCCCTTGCCCCAAGTCCTAACCAAAGGGCGGCGTGCTTCTACTGCTCATGAGCCTGGAGCTGACTAAGATTATAGTCCTACGCCACATCAGCCCCTGCTTCCAACTTGCCTTGTGCGTGCTCATATGCACCTGGCTTCAAGACATGTAGTCACCTTAGCGGTGAGGACAGTCTAAGTCAATATCAGAGCCCCGACGTTAGTTGTTTCGTTTCCCTTAGTGGTGCGCTCAAACTTTAGCAGAAAATACAGGGGTGATGCGCAAAGTCATCGTCGAATGTCGTGAAGCGCCTAGCCAGCACGACCTGCCCACGGTGGATGCTGTCGCACCAAACGGCTAGACCGTTCCAGGTCAAAACGAAAACACTGCACGAGTGTCAAGGTCGCAGGTGGGGTCAAGACTCCAGAGTGTGGGGAAGAGTCAAAGTCAAAAGCCTGCGACTCGAACGGTTGAAAGGACCCAACATGGTGGAGGCCAGCACAAACAGAGATCACGAGACCAGCAATGGCGCTGGACGAAAATCATCAAGTGTCAGACGCGGGAACTTGGGCTATCCAACCACTGCCAAACCCACCTGACGTACCTGCAAATCGGTTGAACTTACCCCAAGCTTTGAAGCTGTGACCACCACAAGCGGATGCGACACCGGCGTTGAGAGACGGTGAGGACACCAGGGCAGATGCAGGCAAGCTCCAAATGTGACAGGCCAAAACCCTGAGCCTCACACTCGAGAGGCGAATGCGTATGTCTACGAGCTGCAGAGCCGTGGTCGCCGTACCTGAAGCGGACATGCCGGGATGGTGCAAGGTGCAACACGCCTGAGAGGCTACCAAAGAGGCTGCAGGAGGCGCCAGGGAACTATTGGAGCAAGGGGAAAAGTAGAACTCACCAAGGAGGCCTCCAGACGACCCAGATGACCCGAATTGACAAATCACTGTACAAGGCATCGTCCATAGTCATCAGGAATGTCTGGACAATGTCAAGAGCCCGCACCAAATCGATCTGCACACATGGAGTCGAGGTCCGAGGCCACTACGCCATTTGGAGGATCAAGTCGAGTCGGGACAACGACGAAGGCGATTGGGCGGGTGGAACGACGCGGAAAGCACTGTACGTGGTGAGGGGTGGTGCCACAAGTGTAGTGCAACAAGCGATGGGTGTTATGACCCAAAACGAGCATACTAGCTGGGAAGCGCGCAAGTATGCACGAATGCCGCAAGCGCAAGTACAGGCACGTACGTAGGCCATCAGGCGTCTCCCGCAATGCTGTAGAACGCCACTAGAGCAACAGATACGTGTGCGTCGATGAAATGAACACGCATTATCAATATTTGTAGCCAGGAGGGCGGATAGGTGACAAGGTCGCACCTAGAGCCGTCAAGCACGATCCAGAGCGCAGAATTAATGACGGGACGTCGGGTACGAGGGCCGTATGGATGGCACAACGAGCGCAGCATGCCGCGACTCAAAACGAGTTGAAACGACAGCACTAGCTGGGATGCACACGAGTCGGAAGGCTACTGCAAACGAAGGACGGGCTACCTGCCTAGTAGGCCATTCAAAATGTCTACATGAATGTCCCAGACGCAACCCGGATCCACCGCGTCGACGAAGCCAAAACTGCGGCGTACTATCGTTATCAGTGAGATCGGATTGACTCACCTAGGCAAACAGTCATCACTCGCCCCGTGTGTGCGCTCATGTCAATGTTTCATCGTCGACCCAGCGCCATCAACGTCACCACCGCACGATGAGGGGGATGCGGCAGGAGGAAAGGTAATGAATAGCCTGCTGGACAACAAAGTAGACATTTCATTTTGCAGGTTACCTTACTACCACTGTATGCTTCTACGGTATTGCACTCACCTCCTGCTGTAGTCTCGTTCTGTTAGTTGTAGCACAGAATAAGATTTTTTTGAGTCCGAGAGAATCTACAAGACCAACATTCTACATGTGTGTTATCTCAAATAAAGGTGTCTATAAATGCCTTATATCGCATGCATTCTCTTGTATATCATTGTTGGATGATTGTCCCGATCAACGTTGTCACTGTAGAAGTTTGTAGGTATCCTATTGCAGGTTTTGACTTGGGTTAGTCATACCATTAGCTTTCTGTTATTCCCCTGATCTGAGACCTGATAATCCCTGATCTTGCAATACCTCATTATAGCAGCTATACATTGGTCTGCACTGTCCTGATGGCTTGAGCATCAGGGTACTGATTCTTGACAATGCCAAACCAATCATGTGAAACGACTGATAAGTATTTATCATCATCCACTAAGTACATCGGCACTGAGATAACATTTTCATTGATACATCTTTCTGATTCTTTCAGGTCGTATCCTGAACTTTCTGCTGCTTATCAAGCAATTATTGATATTTCCTTATCAGGTGCTCAGCTTATCACATCAGTGTTGTATTTGTTTGTAACATATATCTGGGTATATCAACTCCCCACCAATTTCCTGATGTAGTGGATGATAAAAGTGGCTTTCCATTAGGGCACCAATGACACTGTGTCTTCATCTCGCCATCATTTCTAGATGCATAGTTAGGCAAGTCTGAATTTACTATATTCTAGGCTATTTTCTGAAAATACATTAGTTTTATACCAAATTTCTCAAGGTGGTTTTTCCTGATGCACCTGTCCCTGTGTTGCTTTTTCCATGTTTTGTGGTTGTGTAGCTGTGTTGGACACAGCCACTGAACCTATGGGCTATGATGGTGGAGTATACATGGTGAGTGGTAGTGTAGGTACAGGATGCATACACTAGTATCACCTCATTGTTAGGGTGGAGGTCATTGGTGAAGGCAGCCATTGGTTGCACAAGCTGTTGGGCTTGTCAACATTGTCCTTGATATTACCATTTCTGATGATGTGGGTGCAGTTATGTATATGCTATTGTCACAATATTGCTACTTTGCCTGGTGCAGCTGATCATCATTGTTTTCATGATGTTGTTGATGGCTCTAGGCCATCAATGGCACTGTATCATTGTTGTCACCATAGATAGGGTGTACTCACACACATGCTGTCATGGTGGCAACTTTGCATTACTCTCATCCTGTGGTAAATGTTGTGTATGTGCATATCAGTGGCAAGACATGAGCAATGGCATGGGCACACTGCCTTGACATCATATCTCTGTCCCTACCTTGCCATTGTTGTCTGTCTGTGATGGTGTAGGGATGTCATTGTTGCTGTGTCCTGGTATGGATGTAAGACCAGGGAGGTAGATGATACATATGTGTATGGCAGACCATTATCAGTCATTTATGCTGAATAAATGCATAACCATGGTTTGTATGAACACAACAATTGTTTATGTATTATATGAAACAAATATATACTCTGGTTTCAATAATGGGATAATGTGTGTGAAAGAAATCTCTCCTGACGTCTGTTTTGGCTGTTTCAACTGTTTTGGCTCTTTAGCTAACCCGTCACCTCTTCCACATGTCTTTCCTTTTATGTCCTACAATCCCATGTGGCTTGCCAAATTAGTGGTCAGTGGTAGAGTCTTAAAAAACATGACACTTGGGTCACTATGGCCATTTCCCTTGCCTCTGTTGCTAGAGCCATGTGTATTTCCATATATATATCTACAAAAACCATATGGCTTGGCTGTGCTGCCCTTTTTGGGTGCAACTATAGCATTGCCATCTCTCAACTGTGTTCCTACTGTAAATACATTCCTATACCACCAAAATACACACAAAAATCACACAATATTCTGTCCTCCTGTTTGTTAGTACAGTACAAAATAGGTTGTACTTTTGAATGAAACTGATGAGTATTATCAATAATTATCTTGATCTGATAACAGATCTGCTGATAAGAATACCCTTTGCCACTCCTGTGTATCTCTCTTCTCTACCACCACCATCCCCTCTTGCTCTCTTTACTTCCCCCATCTTCATCACTACTCTTATAATATAGAGTACTCCTAGGATTTCTTTCAAGACTCTGAAATCCATATTGTCCTAAAATGTAAATGTGATGATAATTACCACAATTAATCAATACTCCCCCTATCTTCACCACCACTCTTATATATAGATATAGAATACTCCTAGAGTCTCTTTCAAGACTCTGAAATTCACATTGTTTTAAGATGTAACTATGATAATATCATTAATTACTACAATCAATCAATGTTAGGGCTACTCCTCCAACATCTCCTGAGTGTGCTAGATCTGCTAGCTGTCAAGCTTTGCACAACCAGTATAAGCTTGGCTCTCCTCCTTCCCATCATTATCCTCACCCTTCTATTTTAATACCAAAAAATTCTAATGCTTTGATGGTAAGATTTTGATATAATCTTTGAAAATGTTGTAATGTTTAGTATTGTTTTCTTATTCTTTTAGAATCACCTCCCTGTACCTGTACAACATTACCCAGGCTTGCCATGCAATCAGATTGAACATATTCATGTTCAATGTATGTGTCAATTGCACTCTCCTTCTCCACCCCTATCTCTACCCTCATCCTCACTTTCACCTCTATCTCCACCAGCTATTCAATCAAATCCACATCCCATTTCTCTTCAACAACAGCCTCCTTCTTTCTCTTCTTCTATATCTGCTCCTTTACTTGATCTACAACTTCATCCTCTCTTTATAATGGAACAATCTCCTTTTGCACAATCTCAGAGACTTACCTTTGATAATCCAAAGATAGACTATACTGCAAGATTGATGCAGAACTTTCAGTCAGACCATCAGAATTGTTGTTCAAGGAATCACTGTTCTTTTCAGTGGTGATTTCAGACAAACCCTTCCTGTGATTGCTCATGGCTCAAGAGACCAAATTATCTCTACAACTCTTACTCATTCAAATCTCTGGCCACACATGAATGTCCACTATCTTCATCAAAATATGTATCTTGGTCAGGACCCAGAATCTGATAATTAGGCCCAACAGTTGCTTCAAATAGGTGTTACTGATGGTAACATCATACTTCCACAGTATATGTGCTGTGGAGATACTGTGGACTCTGTCATGCAAACTCTGTATTTTCAGCTTTTTACTCAGAATCAGCATTTACCTAACAGTTACTTCTTGGATTACACAATGCTTTGATCAAGAAATGATCAAATCCACATCAGTAAATTTACATCAATCTTATTTTGGCTTATTTGTGGCTTAAATTGTCTTGTGTGCTAAATGATTTGGCAAAGATGGTAAAACTGAAAAGACCCATTAGATAACCCATGAGATATCATCTCATTCTGCTTGCCATCTTAATGAACTCGTGTGACTTATGAGAGAACAAAAAAGCATAACATTAGTGAAATTAGCTAGTTAGGTACAAAGTCAATAAAGTACTACTCCAAGAAAGCAACCTGCCTAATGAAAAAAAGAGATGCCCCTTGTCATAGCTGCAAAGGTTGCAGCATCCCACTTCACCATTTGATGCAGTCTGCTTGACTGAGGAGTCTGCTTGGCTTGGGGGTCTGTTTGGTGTGTACTGATGAGTGGTCATTCTGGCTGGTCATGGGTACATTCTAATATATTTGGGATTTGCTGACACCCTCTGGTGCCTGTGCACAGGGAGAGCATCCTTGAGCCTGTGGTAGCCATCACAAATCTTGTTGTGATGTCTCTGCTCAAACTGGAATGGGGTCTGGACAGAGGGAGGTAGCAGCCACCTTATGGTATGGCCAAGGTTCGTGAACATGAGGTCAACAGTCAGAAAGATGACTGTGATTGCTGTGATACTGTAGCAACTGCAACAGCAGTGTGTCTCTGCTCAGTGGTGCCAGACATCAACACCTTGTTGATACTGGATATGTCAGGGAAGCTGATGCATGCACTTTAGTGGATGCATATCTTCAAATGCCTGGCAGACTGACCTTCTACCACACCCAACCACTCTCAATGTCTCAGACTATGGTTGTCTTCACTCCATGCACCTTTCAGCAAGGCGTTTTCAAAGCCTGTGGGGGAGCTTTGAAGAACAAGGTAAGTATGGTTTGGAGAAGGCGAAAATGGACAGACCTTGTGGATTATTGTCTACAAACAAAAAATGAGGCAAGAAAATATGTATAGGGATTTATCACCCAGCACTCTTAAGTATACTTGCTAACTCTTTAACATACCGCCATGACAGGCAATTCATTGCTTGTCAGCCTCACTTGCCCCATTTTTTGTTGTCTGGTCAAGGGGGGTTGATGATGCTACAAGGTACAATCTATCAACAGATTGCCTCTTTTAGATGACTGGTCATCAGTCTACTGTTGTGGCACAATTTGTTGGTGCTTTGGTAGAGCCCCCGCCCTTTGTATGACCCCCCCTTGGCCATGTCCACCATACAACTGATTAGGTCTGTATCAGCCACAGTCAGCCTCCCAGTTGATATCTCCCTTGAATAACCTGCCCTGCCTCTGCCAATCTGCATATGCTTGGTGGTTGGTGGGAGTCATGCTGCATGCAATGGGCGGGATGGGCAGGAGCACATGGTCTGCTGCTGATAGGCACTCTCCTGCCAACAGGCTCTTCCAATCTCAAGGGCCGATGAATTGATTGCCACATGTGGCATGATCTGATACCCAAACTTGAGCACAAACCCCCAGACAAACTTGCATCCAAACCAACCAAAACACAACCTTTCTGGAAGGATCAACCATTCCGCAGGCTCTACCAGCAAGTCTCAGAGTTCTATTGTTGCTGCTTTCTGATAGGTACAACTGCCATTCTTAGTTGTATTTTGTTCATCATATCCTTGTGCTCAGCTTCTGGGCACAAGGGTCCTCTTGGCATTTACTGCCACCAGCTACTTTTATGTAAAAGCTTGGTCACATATACACCCCTCTGTGCCTTCACAGGGCTACCACTATGGGTGAGTCTTTCACCACCACCTTGTCCATTTTACATGACCTCTGGGTCAAGAGGACAACAGTCTAGGGCCAGGTGCTAAATAACTCTCATCTTGCAGTGATTACTCATGTTTCTACATCCCCCACAGTGGCCACCTTACCAGCCAGGACCCAGCCCAGTACAACAGTTCATATCCATTGGGATCATAGATCATTCAACTTAGGGCATCACCATCTCTGAACCCCTTTTCTCCTTTTGACAGTAATCTTGTAAAAATAGGTATCATGGGTTTTTCCTAGGCAAGATCAAGCAACCCCACATCATTGCAGAAATACTAGGTGGTATTCTCCCAGGTAAACAAGCTCCCAGTGCTTGTCTTGACTTTCAGCTCTGATCTCATCCTCTAGGTCTCAGTGCATCTGGATGGATTCCTAGATTCACCAACCACATCTTTCCAATATCCTCCATCCCCTATCTGTCCCTCACCATCAACATCAGATTCTGTCTTTACTTTTTCATCATTGGCCTAGAGGTTGACCCTAGTATTATCTGCTGAAATGCCCATGTCTCCATCTTGGTGTCTCTTGTGGGTGTGATGTTTCCATTTGCCATTGGACGCGACATATCCACTATCCTGAACTACCAAGTCAGAGTACCAATTTCCATTACTTCACACTCTTTATTGGTGTGCTGTACTTGATCACTGCATTCCCTATGCTCTGTCGTATCCTCTCTGCACTCAAGCTCCTTGACACAACAGTTCGCTTCATCATGCTATCTGCAGGTGTTGCCAATGATGTTATTGACTGGTATTTGCTTGCGCTAGCCATTGCATATGTAAGACCTCAGGGCTCACTGCGCTCTGGACATTCCTCTTGTGCTTGGCCAATTCCTTGGTCCTCTTCTTCCTAGTCTTATGGGCACTGCTGTGGCTCATGCAAAAAATGGGGAGTATGATCCAAGGATCAAGTATGGTGTAGACCATGGTCATGCTCATCCTTTGAGACATTGTGTTTTTCACTGACATCAGTGTGAACATGATTTTTGGTAAGTCTGGGTCAGCCAAGCTTGGAATCTGGGTGAAGCCCAAGACAAAACACACAGATGGCACTTAATGAGCTATTGCATGCACTACTGTTGCATGTGCTCATGTGGTGTGCAAAGGAGCTCCAGGTGATGCACCACCTAGTATTGGCTATTGTTGAGCACTTGAAATGGCTTGTCCAGGATCTGATTCCACAACTTAAGCAGTGAAACAACTAGTGGAGTTGTAAATGCCCAAATCATGAGGTACACAGGACACAATCAGGGTCATTGGTATGGACTCCGTGATCGTAATGAAGGCATGATGGTGATGCAGGTTGCTGGAGCATGGTTGTAATGGTCTACTAGATATTTGTTGTGTGTACATATCTAATCTGTATTAAGTACCTTTGTATGTGGCCCAGTTCGACTCATCTCCCATAAGTCTGAAAGGTTTCTTCTTCAGATTCATTGATGTTTGAGGCACACACTTGCCCTCATCAACTGCCTCTACAGTAGGCCTCACAGGTGGCAGATACTACTATCTCAACTCCAGACTAGCATATCCCTGTTGAGAATGTCTTATCTTATCTTATCTTATCAGACATTCTATATCGGTCAGCTTATCTTTCTTATCTTTAACGTATCATGATTTATCATTCATTACTCATCTTTATCATGATGACTGATACTTTATTACTCATGCTAACTGATACTAACACTGCTCATATTATACTATTGGCTAGTACTTTTAGTATGATAAGTGTTCTTAATGCTATTGACTCAGATAAGAGTTTTTACTGCCATTGGCTACTATTGTTCTATCAATTTAGAACTACTATACACACGTACAAACAAACCTGTACTGTATATAAGGAGGAGCTCTCTCGCGTATGCTCCTCTAACAGAATATCCATCATCTGTTCTCGCATACAGCTCAGTGTCTTACACAAAGCATTGCACTTCACTTGGCTATCACCTATGCTATGCCTTACCTAGTGAGTAACTCCCACTAGACTCTTATCCTGCTACCTTGGAAGTCTTGCACTTCTAAAGGTTATAAGCTCTGCTTAGAGAAGCAGAGCCCATCTATTGCTAGCACTTTTGATGCCTCCTGCCGTCTCGCATGGCCAGCAATGGTGGTTGCTGGATTTACTTTTCTTGTATATGCTGATCACCCAAATTTATAATGGGTTGACAGTGGCTGTCATGGTGGAACTAATGGTGAACTGTCTCATGTTCATCTTTCAGAGTGGTTTCGCTCTGTTCCGGAGACAATCCGAGGCACTGATTGTGATATCTCACCTTCAGACTGCTACCCATGAACATGAACTAATGCTGACACTTGCTTCTTCTTGCATTGAACACAAACTTGTGAGTGAAGCAACATCTTTGCCATCTCCACCCTGAAGAGAACCTCTTCAAGAACCTTTGTCTCCACCACTACCAGTGAGACAAGAACTTCAGAACCCTACTTCTCCACCTGAGAGAAATTCAACCATGTCAGCACATGCTGATAGACCACCCCAGTATGAACACATACCAAGACCAATACGTCAGACTAACATCGTACCATCAGGAGTACCCTTTGAGATACCCTGCCATACTTGCCTCGGTGCAATAGAAATAGGAGAAATCCACCATCATGGTGAGGTTGATGTTGTCTGATGTGGATCAGATAATCTTATCAATCACCAATTGGTCCCCTTTGACTACTACAGAGTCATTAGATCAAACGTTTCAGAACCTTCTACCAGACAACCCATACGACATGTTCTCGACCTACTTGCCAGAGCCCTCCAACAACCTCCTCGATATGCAGAATGCCACCTTAATCCTGTCATCGTCCTTGACAACCTTTCTGACAGAGAACATGGAGGCTTAGAACTCCATCACCCCGTCACTCTGGCCTCTGTTCTTGGGACTGTCCAGAATGCAGCTTCCAGTTCCAAAGAGGAAGACAACAAAATCAACAGAGAACAAAGAGTCCTCAATGTCAGGCTCTTCACATAGCTTATCACAGCTGCTCAACGAGAGTGAGCTAGAAGAATTGGACAAGGAGAATCAGATCCCTTTATCCCTGCCACTTCCCAACCTTGTATATTCTCTGACACTCCCTTCATCCCCAGATCTCCAATCCAGCTCTCTTGATAGGTTTCTGGAGAGACCTCCCACTCCACCCACGCTCCTGATGAATCAACATCACCTCCTGTATCCGCACCAAGCCCAGTTCTTCCTGGATCTCCCTCACTTGGAGATTCATCATCCAGCTCCGATCTGACTGGCAGAGCATTACCAACTCCGCCGCCTAGCAATGCTTGGTGGAGTGCCTTTAGAGGCATGCAAAGGGGTGTTTGCTATTCAAATCCTGAGTGGTGAAATGCTCACAGAGTTGTGAGTGTGGGATATGGACTACCTGCTGTGAGCCAGGCTTTCAATTGAGAGAATCCCACCTTACATCCTAGCCTTTCAAGAAGACGAGGAGTTGTACTTTGCCCACTACCACAAGCTCCCTCTCCTGACTCTGATCCATCTCCAGAGTGTTGAGAAGAAGGACGTGGAAGTGTCAGCACAATGATTGATGACATTGGGAGCTCCACCCAATCTATCCAAACCACCAGCTACTGATCACAAGGGAAATGATTCTGTGGTCACCTTGGATGATCTTCCCTTTTTGCATTCAGACTTGTGAGTCTGGTGCAAGCCATCCAGTATGCACTCTAAGCTACTGGAATGAGACCATAGGCCAGGCCTATGAGGGTGCTGGATGGGTGTTCCCCTCCACATCTTACAAAGACATTCAATCATTTGTCGTGAAAGATCAAGGCTGGGAACTTTTCAGAAGGGACATTTTTCTACCCTCTTGGGCTAATATTTATTTTATGAGGTCAAAAAAGCCCAACATCGTCTTTGATGAAGATCTATGGATCAATGAAGCTGATGGAGGTTGGAATCATGGAGAACCCACTTATGTATATGGGTGGAGAGTAGGCATGAACATTAGGGTATGGAATGAGCTCTTTGATAGAGAGCGCCGGGCTAGTCTCAAAGAGATGTATCCTGAGATTTGGAAAAAGTCTCAGAAGGTCAAGAAACTGATCATGGACTCCATAGGCACTACTGCAGAAGATGATGTCTATTCAACCCTCGCGTCCTCTTGCAATAACAGAGGATGAGCTGAGTACCTTTCCTGGGCTAATCACCTTGGAAAGAGAAGAGCTGCTGAGGAAGGCAAATACAAATGCTGAACTTGCAGACATAGTTAGAATATATGGTAGTGTTTTTGTTCCTCTTACTTGGCCACTGGACTCTTCACACAAACATTTTTATTCAAAAAAATTATGAAGAACCTTTTGTTTCTTTTGTAGGATTAAATAGTTGGAATGAAACACCTGCTACCCCATTTGAAACATGTGGAGACAAGAAACTTGTTTTTGTCAAAAACAAAAGGACTATTACGATACGTAACCAACATTATTTCGAGCAGTTAAACTTTATGGTTTTAGAGAAACATGCTTCAGATCTTTTTATGTATCATTTTTCTTCCACTTTCTTCGAGTCCAGTAACGAAGCCAAAAGGAGATGAACAGAGCATTGGGAGTCTATGAAACCAGAAGGTTTCAACAAAAAGGAATGACATACCTTCCAATATTGGAAGAGAAAAAGAGATCAGGGTTCTCTCTTACCACATCAGATACCTCTTCCAGAATCTGATGACGAAACTGGGTTCTTGACTCCCTTGGAGATAGAAGGAAAACACAATGAGTCCCAAACATCTTCTTTTAATCTATATGATTCTATCATAAATGATCTGTTTACTGAATATGGTTTATCAGATATCATCCATTTTTTATAATGGCTGTTGCTCTTGCCGTTCCCACCAATTTCAAACTTGACAACACCATTCTTACTCGAATTCCGGTTCTCAAAGGTCCATCAAACTACCCTATATGGAGTATGCATCTTCAATCTGTTCTTCAATCCCTCTCTGTTTGGAGTTGGGTAGACGGTACCATTACTTGAGCTGGCACTGTTGTCAGCGACCAAGGAAAATGGGAAGTCATTGATAAGAGAGTTTGTGGCATGATTGCCAACTCCATCAGTGACTTGTTTTTACATCATGTCAACTATGACTATGCCAATGTCGCTGTTAAAGCCTCAACCACAAAAGTGTTATGGGAAAGGCTTCAAGTCTTATTTACATTGAGAGGTTTGACGGGACAATTTCATTTGTTCCATCAAGCTAACTGGGTACACATTAACCCGAGAACAGCAAGTGAGGACATTAATCACCTCACATCTCTTTTTGACTAGATCTTACATGCTGGTCTGGATCTTCCTGAATCATTTAAGGCTATGTTTATCCTAGAGTGCCTGCCAGCAGAAATGTATAATTTCTGTTCTACAGTGGCTTTGACCACTGAACCTGCTGCTTTTACGGTTGATAGTATAACAACTAAAATACTGGCAGAGGTCTCTATGCTCTCATTGAGACACAAGCTCAAATCCTGTATTTCAAATGTGGAGACAAACATAGCCTCTATGTCACAGAACTCAAATCAGGTTAGTTCTGCAAACCGAACCAATGTTATTCAGAAGGGACCCCCTTCCTCTAACAAATGGCAACCATTTAAGGCTTCTGGTTTTAATCAAAACCAACCCTTTGGAAGTAATGGACCTAACAGTTGTATGAAATTCCAGAGGAGACTAAATTCTTTCTAAGCAAAGAAAGAAGCAAGCTGTGCCAGGTTCAAGATGAGGAAGTCCAAGGGAAATGGAAAGGCACTGGCTGCCAACATGGTTGAAGGAGAACAAGGTTTTGTTCATCAAGTTATTGCTGATAACAAATATGCTAATCAATTAAATGAAGCACAAGAGATGGACTGGACAGAGAACATCCCTGAATGGCCTTGTGCAGCTGAGGCCACAGGAATCTCTGAGATTGAAGGACAAAACTTTGATTCTTGGGAACCTGGTAATGAAGATCAAGGTATGAGTGAAATCAAACCTTCCTTTATGCGATGCTCTTCTTTCTAACTCCAAGATGAAAGAGAGAGCAGGACCTTCTCAGATACCAATCACTCTAGATCAAGAAAAACTGGTCATTACAAATGATCAAGACATAAAACCGAAGCATGACACTTTGAGACTACCCAAGAAGAGAAAGAAAGATAAGAAGGTGGTTCTTTCTCTTGGAGGACTTATTTCCCAAAGGAACCATTTTTTGTATCACAATAGTATATTTAAACCTTCTCCCATTCCTTATACTTCTATGAAAGCTTTTCAAGCTTCTTCAAATTTAGTACCCTACTCCGAACAATTGGGTAGCTCACAAATCCTATCAATGGATCAAGAGTTGCCTAATCAATCAGATAGGAGAGGAACTCATGAAGGAGTAGTTCCTTCAAGAGAAAGAGAACCTCAATTACCTGATTATCAGAGATTGGACTATATAGATCCAGATTGAGAGATGTACTACGATGAGGAATCTAATGAATACCTCTGCTACTACTTGGGAGATTGTTCTGAAAGCAAAGAGAAGACAAACTGGCAAAAAACTCATTGGATGATTGATAGTGGATGCACAGATCATATATCTCCCTTTTTGGACGATTTTGTCCATTTAGGAGAACAAGTTCGCAATGTAAAAGTTGCAACAGGAGAATCATTTCCAATGTATGGACCGGGAACCATACTAGTCACACAAACAGACAATGTTATTTTGTCCTCAATAGTGACTTTAAAAGATGTTTGGTTCACACCTCATTCTACTAGCCACTTACTGTCTGTACCAGCATTAACAAACCATGGCTTTCACTGTGAGATAACAAATACAGGATCCAGTATTTGGAACAAGAGATGATGTGAAGTGATTTGGGCAACAGCCTCATCACCAACTAACAACCTTCACTGGTTTCAGTCATCACAGATTACTCCAGTGATAGGAGCTGTAACCTCTCTCTTGGATATTCAATCTCAGCAATTGTGGCATCAATGTTTAGGGCACACTTCTCAGAATGCCTTGCGCCATGCACACTCTAATCTTACTGGCATTCCAAAATTAACTCCTTCTTCCAACATGTCTCCATGCAAGGGATGTTCTGTTGGAAAGATGCCAGATAGATCCTTTCCGGGTTCTATGAAGCAGGCTTCTCACCCACTTGAACTGGTTCACACCAATTTAGTTGGTCCAATACCAACTGAACTGAGATCACATGCAAAATATATTCTCACGTTCATTGATGATTGCACGGGATATGCCTTAGTGTCCTTCTTACAGGCCAAGTCTGACACTTTTTAGCATTTTTCTAATATGGTTTCATGGTCTGAAACCTTCACGGGGTACAAATTAATCTCTGTCCGTTTGGACTGAGGAGGGGAATTCACAGTCGAGAGTTTCAATCATTCCTCACTTCCAGAGGAATAACTCATCAGACTTCTGTCTCTCACACACCTCAGCAAAATGGAAGAGCTGAGAGATTCAATCGAACCATATTGGAAAAAGCAGAGGCTATGTGCCATTATGCCTGCTTGCCTAAATCCTTTTGGCAAGATGCTGTGGAAACAGCTGTCCACATCTATAACAGGCAACACATGTGTCATTATAACTGGAAAACCCCTATTGAATTATTCAAAGGAGACAATAAGAAACCAGATGCTTCTTACTTCTGTGTCTTCGGATGTAAAATCTATGTCTTTATTTCTCCTGAGCAAAGGGCTGACAAGTTGTCATCCAAATCAGAGGACATGATGTTCATAGGATATGAACCCAATATGAAAAGATGGTGCTTTTGGTCAAACAACAAGCATAGAGTTGTCATGTCAACTAATGCTACTTTTGATTAAGAAAGATTTCTGCAGTGTTCCAAAGGTCAAGACGATGGACCTATCCCCATTCCTATGATGGAAGATCATCAATCTGATCAAGAATCAGAAAAATCCTTAACCATGCCTAGAGCAAGATCACCAGATCGGTACAAATACCATCAGGTTCCAGCTGGACCTGATGAAGTACCTCCACCACCACCTTCTAATCCTGATTTTGGTCATGAATATCATTGGTTTGATAACAGAGATGATAATAATGATGGAGACAATCCGCAACAACCATTATTTCCACCTTCCAGAAGAAGTTCTCAATCCTCTAAAAAGGAATCACCCATACAGAAGAACTTCGGAGAAGATCTAGAATGAGAGTTCTCTTCTCCAGAACAACCTCCCTTGGAACATTGTTTAACTCCTACTAAACCCGGGATTAAACACCAAGGACCTGAATTGGGTCATAGATCATCTATTGATGATAGACATCAACACAAATGATACCTTGTGTCAGACTCACCTCCTACTCCACCCACACTGCCATCACCAGTGTGGAGAATACCAGAAGCATCCAGACGAAACTGGTATGCTCCTAGACAAAGAGACAATGAAACTTTGGTTGAATTTTGAGCAAGACCTCGTCATTATCAGCCAATAAGAGAGGAGAGAACAACTGTTAGAGAACCACTGGAGCAAAGACAGGAACGAAGGTCACAAAGAGTTCCTAGACCACACTTTCTCCCAGATAATGCCTACAGAGATAGACCTCCAGTGGAAATAGAATCTGACATAAACTGAGATCTTGAACTGATTCAAGAAGATCAGGAGGAACCTACTCCTAGACAAGAACCTCAGGATATTCCCAAAGAAGATGATGACATGGAAAACATGTATAGCAATACATGGTTTAGATCTCATCTTTCACATGCCATTCAATCATCAGATCATGTTGTTCCCAAACAGTTCTGGGACATAGTAAAACTCCCGAAAGAAGAACAAAAAGAATGGAATGATGTGATGAAGAATGAGATCTCCTCTTTGAAAGAGAGACAAGTTTGAGAACTAGTTTATTTACCAAAAGGACGAAAACCTGTCAAAGGCAGATGGGTCTTTGCAATATGTCCTGGAAACTGCATAAAAGTGAGATTTGTAGCAAAAGAATTTACTCAAATATTTGGAATAGACTATGAAGAAACCTTCTCACCAGTAGCATGGTTTGAAACCATTTGGCTACTGTTTGCTCTAGCTGCTCTCAACAATTGGGAGATGGAAGCACTTGATGTCAAGACACATCAGCAAACTGACCTCTTCCTAGACACTACTGGCCAGTATTGGCCAGTCTGATAGACCTCACAGAAGTCTCCATCTATGTTCTCAATTGTCTAGATCTGGACATGACCTCATACCCTGTCCCACACCTTCTCCAAATTAGATCAGACTGGGCATAATGTCTGACAGATTGTCATACTAGGAAACTACTCCTAGTGTTACAGTCAAGACAGAGCTGGACCCACTAGGCTATGCTAAGTAAGATGTTCAATGGTTAGCTATTCTAGGACAGAGTCACAGGCAAGACAGAGTTGGACACAATAAGACAGTTTATCACAGAAAGCAATGTCATTAGACAGATTGAAACACATGACAGGGTATATCTAATTAGGGCAGAGCACAAAAACATCATGTTAGTTAAGCTCAACATCAAAGCTGCACCCCCCAACAACTGGTCCCTGATTGTCCATGCCATTACTAGCCATTTTGTCAGACAATATATATCAACTAGCAAAACATTTACCTCCCAAGTTGCGCCCATCGTTCATGTGGGCCACTGGTCTTTGCATAGTGAATAGTGCTTGTATCACACTTGTTCATCAGTCCAAGAATTTCAGAGTAGACAGGCAAGTAGATGGAAACTCTGAAGTTTGCTTCCCCTTGGCCCACAGCAGCTTCATCAAGGACAACCTTGAGCTGCAAGTCAGTCAGTATGAGGACATGAAAAAAGGGGTGAAACAGACAGCTGTTGTGGCAAGGGCTACAGCGACTCTTGGAACCTCTGCAGCAAACACTTCAGGAAATAACTTGCCAACCAAAGCAGGACTAGTATAGAAGAAGTTGATAATGAGTCCAGAAAGAGCAGGATGAGTGAGATTATTGACATGACCCTGGTAACAGCATTAGTTGGCATGATCTCAAATAAATTGCCTTACCTCTGCATTGACACCATCTCTAAGGAATAGGCTGCCACTACCCAAAAGGTCTTTCATGATCTGGATGTTGCGATCATGGCAATTCTCGGGATCCCACTGATATCATTGGGTGACAAAGGTGTGAGCCTTTTTTCTCAATGCAGATCACCAGCTACCAAGGTCCTCCCATAGCTAATGCAGATGAATGAGTGAATAACAGGGTTATGAGTGAAAATAATATCTCCCACAAGTCTGGAAATACTTGATGCCTGTTGTGGCCACCAGCCTGACAATGTCCTGGTTAAATACCCCAATAAACAATCTAACAGCTCACCTTCTGAAACAACCAGGCCGTAAGATTGACACTTGATAATAGCTTCATTGATATATTCAATGGCTTTTGAGTTGAACGCAGCATGGATAGAGAACGGGTTAATAGATGTGGCATCACAGTGCAAATATTGCTTTGCACATTCAATGACATTGCAAGTTGCCTGGTTGTGATGCTGAAGTTGTCAAGGCTCTGTTCATTCTGCGATGGGACCAATTTGAGGGTCGACAGCAACACATTCTTGGCCATTGTCATTATTTGGTGTTTCACCTGTAGCTGGAGTGGATGGTGCCTGTTGCTGTTGCCAAGCTGCAAGCAGCTGCGCATTACTAGGCAAGTGAGGGGCACGGTTACATCAGTGATGTATGTTTACTATATTCTTGGATGGTTCTGGCTATGAAGATGGCTGGTTGAGGATGGGGTCGCGATGGGAGGTGTGCTGGCTGTGCTGATTAGTATGCGAAGTTGTGCCACTGACACTGGTCCTGTTGTTGTTGTCTGCAGCAATGGTAGTAAGAGGTAGTAAGATGAAGCTACAAAGTGCAATGTAGCCCATACCTGGAGCACCATTGCGCTGACAGTGTGTGCGTATAGTGTTGTCATCGAATCATGAACGTGCTTGGCTCAGGGTCTGGTCACTGGGCAGATGAGCAGACTGAGCGTGTGTGGTTACATCATCTGGCCTGCTATCATCAACTGTAGTGATAGAAATTAGCATGTTTCACAGCATATAATACAACGCATCAAGAGATGGTGATCCTCTTGGAAAGGAATCTAAAGTAGGGTGAGCAGATATAGAGATCTGGCGATGTGACATACCAAGCGATGGAGAACGTTGCAACAAGTGTCCATGATCTGGTAGGAAAGGCAGATTAGACATGTACTTCAGTTCTGAAAAATGTACCAGATGGAGGGGATCCTCTTGAATCTGAATGAAGAGATCAGATATCCATAATAAGAGCACGTGCGATTGCAACATATACTCTCCTCAGTGAAGGTTTACCTCCACCATTCTATCATCTTCACTTGGGGATGCCTCATCAATCTCAAGACAGGTTAGCAGACTTGTTGAAGAACTATCGAATTCAGGCCTCACCTGGAGATCTGCTCCATCATTGAGGTCAGGAGCAGTAAAGAGAGTATGGCCAGACCCATGCATCTGGAGGGGTTGGTCATAGAATGAAGCGGTCCACTGCAGTCTCATAGGAGGTGGATGGGAAGACACTGGCCCAGCATCTTCAGACTGTTGAGGTTGCTGGGAAAAACTTAAAGTACAAGAAGTGGGGACATCCTGTATGGCAAGATATCTGTCAGCTGAGGATGACAAGCAGACAGATGGGGTGCAAGAGGTTGCTATGGTTGAGCCTTTTCTACCGTTTGAGAATAATGAAGTGCTCTGTGGCGAAAATGATGGTGTGGAACCTTGGGACAAGGTTTGCAAATGTACTCCAGAGAACCGCATACGAGTGGGAGCTCGTGTATTGTTCTCTGGTTGGGGCATAGCATCCAGGATTCTAAAGCCAAATTGTTGGCCAGGACCTGCCAGTAGGAACTTGAACTGCAGGGAGGGTGGAAGAGGTTGCTCTTAGTCTGGGGTGCAACTTCTCCACTACATCAGCAAACCAGCACTTTTCCCACACTTTTGGTCAAAATGTATTTGCTCACCACACAGCCACACTTGCACCTATGCCAACAAATCTTTGTTGGGAAGTATAAATATATATAAAGATTGTCTCAAAAAAAATTCAGCCTATATCTAGACTAAGAATGTTGAGTTGAGTTGCCTCTATTTTTCTGTACAGATCTGTATTACTGGGAACCTTTCTGTAGTGGCTGTACAAGTCTGTGAGAGTCTGTCAATTCAAGGGTCAGTTTGCTGATGTAGATTGAACTCGCCCCTTATGAGAACCATATGTGTCCTGGGAGGATGGTGCCATGGGATTGATACTTTCCCCTTGAGTAGCAAGATTGATTTTTGACGGCAATTTCAGTGACTGCTCTATCTGGAGTTACTCGAATTGTTTCATTTGAGCTAATCGGCCCCCACTGCCCTTTCCAGTGCAGTCGGAACACTGTGTGCCAGCTCCATTAGTGACAGCTGGAGTCCCTTAGAACAGACAATGTAGTATAGAAAAGGTCCACACACACCTGCTGTCAGGGGTGGGTCGGGAGCCACCCAAGATTTCTGAGTCAGCCTGTCTTCAACATCGTCGTCCTCACTCTCATAAATGATCTTGCGATTAGACATAGTGCAAAGACAAGAAGGGCAGAAAAAAACTTGCAAGTTTCACTGTTTTCTCCTGCCACAAGCGATGGATACATGGTGCATATGAGAATCATCAGGAAAATAGCCAACTACTTGTTGAGTACTTATACACATTTGTCAAACTTTTTGTCTCCTTATATTCCACTTTCCTGTATCTTATCCAGCAAGGTGAATAAGTCATTTAATACAAACCCCCATCTTGATTTGCCCTTATTTTTGGCTTAATCACAACTTATTATACTTCATTGGCTTGTGAAAATGAACATATCCCACTTATCCATTGCCTTAATTCACCCTTATTTTAACTTAATCACAACTTAAGTTAATTTTCAACAAAATATATTATTCAAATACAGTACAAATGACTACACTAGTGATGTGATGCATAGGACAGCCCGAAGAGTGCACATGGTGAGGGCAAAATAGATATGTGGCGAATGGACCACTTACCATAGTCATTTAGGTGTACACATGCAAATGTGGCGATAGCAGGTACACAGGAAATGGCGGTGAGTACAGGTGACAGGGAACATCAGCAAATCACTGATTTAGGAACAGGAACCACAGCTACCCATGGATTTACTGTTGGAGTTTATATTCCATTTATGGTAGTTATTACATAAGCTTAGAGCGGACATATTACAGTTTCTTTCCTACTGTAGGTTCTTTAGTGTTTACTGAGTTCCTACAGGTAATGTCTAGCTACTACCTAGACTAATACATAGTGTTTACTGAGTTCCTACAGAGTATTCTATTTCAATAGGTTATGAGCCCTGTCTGTGCTCAATAGTGTTAGCATCTTCACTACTTAGCATCTCGTCACTCGTCCTGCAGGTCACACAGACCACAACAGTTTACATAAGCTCACATAGATTAGATTCCGTCTCTTTTTCTTCTTCCTTTCCTCAGTGTTCTATCACCTTTGTGACAACTGCTGAGGTATGTTACTCGCATTCATGTTCTACTTTATTGCTCACTTATTCACCTAGTTGTACTCGCGTACTAGGTAATATAGTGTTCTATCACCTTTGTGACAACTGCTGAGTTGTACTTGCGTACTAGCTCATACAGGTTATGAGCCCTGAGCTCTAATTTTTTAGAGCTCTGAACTTACGACACTAGTACCGATACCGACACTGTCACATCTTAAGCACTTCAACCAACTTTCGATTGCGACAGCATACATCCTTGAAATGGGGAAATATGATCATATATGTGAGCTAATGGGGGCAGAAAACTATCCACAATGGAAGAAGCAGATGACTCTGGCGCTTCAGGGGGAACGCCTTTGGAACCACTGCAGTAGCGGAAAGGACCCTAAAAATTTCGCAGATCTTGCCTCACACCTTCCCAAACTGGCTGATCCAGCTGCCATCAGCAACACTGAGAAGGAGAAAATCCTGGATTGGCTAGCTAAGGATGTGCAAGCCAAAGCTCTCATCAACAGAAAAATCTCCACATCCATCGCATCCCTTCTTGACAAAGCACAAACTGCTCGTGATCAGTGGGATGCACTGGCATCTCATTACGCCCGTACCGATATCTTGTCTCAATATGAACTATGTGCTCGCGTTCGCTCGGAAAAGCTCAAGGACACAGAGGATGCAAGCTGCTACATTGGTGTCTTTGAGGATGCCAGACGTCGCTTTCTTCACATGGGGGTCAGCTACACCACAGAGGAATCTATCTTTGATCTCTTGCAGGGCCTTCCAGATGGGGTGGAATGGGAAATATTCTGTGAGCTTACTTTAAGCAAACTCTCGGTCATCTCTTCCTCCTCGTTGCCATCTCTGGGCACATCCTCTTTCAGCTTTAATGATGCCACAAAGCTACTACTGGAGAAGGCGAATGCCATAGTTGGACGACGCAAACTGGCTGGCCCTGGGTCAGAATATGCTAACGCAGCTATCAAATCCAGGAAAACCAACCCCTTCACCAGTGTTCGGATCCACAAAAACAACCCTAGTGGCATACGTTGCACCAACCCCTCTTGTGTGGGAAAGCCCCGGGCCGAAAATCACGATAAAGATCATTGTTATTGGCCCGGGGGTGGGATGGAGTTGCAAGCTCCTCCTTGGGTACGTTCTCGCGGCTCCAAGCCTGAATCGGCTGTGGTTGCAGCTTCTGAACCTACAACTACACAAACACCTGTCAAGCGAGAGCTCTCCTGCACCGTAATCAGTGAAGTTGACACCTGCTCAGAGCTGGCTGCCATTGCCACTCCCGGCCCATTTGCCACCATCCTTGACTCTGGTGCCACCTCCCATCTCATCAAAGACAGGGGGTACTTTATTGACTTTGCGAGGGAGGACTGACCCCTGGTCAAAACGGTGAATCAGGGGACATTACAAACATCTGGGCATGGAAGCTGCATCATGGAGCTCACTCTAGGCAGTGACACCTATCATCTTATACTGAAAGACTGCCTACATGCACCTGGTGCTCTTTTAAACCTGCTCTCTGTTGGACGCATGCTCAATTACAGTTGGGGTTGCGAGTTCAAGGGGACTTTGGGATCACCTCAGTGCATTTTGTCTCATCGCGGGGAAATCCTTGGGGCAGTACCCCTCATGGACAACTTGTGTTATCTACCAGTCCGCTTCTTGCACCCTAACACCCTCAAGGCTCACTCGCCTTTATACAAAGAGCTCTCTGCATATGCCAACCCCGAGGTTTCAGCTATTGCAAAACCACCTGTGACATGGGACACCTGGCATGCACATCTGGGTCACCCAGGAGCCGAGATAATTCACCGTCTTCCACTTGTTGCCACAGGGGTTACTGTTGATGTCGACCTTCCTCAGACTCGGTGTGAACTGTGCATCATGGTGAAGCATCCTTGTCAACCTC
>JBBPMY010000252.1:0-22585 GCA_038090615.1 Phylloporus gajari | reverse complement strand
CCCCCTCCTCCTCCCCCTTCTCCAGCATCACCCTCTCCTCCCCCCCCTTCCCTAGCATCACCC
The DNA here is from genome assembly GCA_038090615.1 of Phylloporus gajari. NCBI lineage: Eukaryota > Fungi > Basidiomycota > Agaricomycetes > Boletales > Boletaceae > Phylloporus > Phylloporus gajari. The sequence continues at coordinate 22,522 of JBBPMY010000252.1, read as the reverse complement.
CCTTCTCCCCCCTTCTTCTCCAGTTAGATCCAAGTTAGAGACATCAGTGTTAGAACTTCCCCATCTTCACCAGTCTTTCAATAATTTTTCCCAATATTCTTCCATGTTTCTGTTATGATTTCTTTCTTCGTCTTAGTTGTACAAGTTCTAGATGTTATTTCTTTTCCTATGATTACTCACTTCTTCTTAGTCATCGGCCTGATGACTCATCATCACTTCCTAATCATAGTTCTTTCTTCATCTTCTTGAACATTCCATGCGATTCCATCACATTCTCTTTAGTCGTTCTACTTACCATTTCCTGTGTACATTAACTCTTTCATATTCTGTTGGTTTCTATACCCTAGGTATATAAACCTCCCCTTTCTTCTTTCTTCTCTTCTCTAAGCTAGTTCTCCTCAGAGTACTCCCTGTACCTCTAGACTAGCAATCCATTAATCTTTCTTCCCATTGTCTCTTGTCTCTTTGAGCCTCCACCCATGCTCTGAACAGGAGCTTGTCCTTAGAACCTCTAGTCTCCAGGTACCTAGTTCACTGTCTTGTGAACAGTACCTTGGTCAGATTGGCCATTAGCCTTTCTATCATCCTAACCCCATCATTGACAGTCCTAGTCACCTAATCATTGCCTAGTGACTCTGAGGCACCTTACCACCACCCAGGCTCTAGAACCCTTAGCCCTAGTCAACTATCGTCGTCTAGTCTCAAGTCTTAGCCCTAGTCAACCATCGTTGCCTAGTCTCAAGTCTTTAGTCTTAACAGGTTCTTCTGAGGCTACGCTTTGCCCTACCCAGACCAAGTGTAACAGCTTCTAGCACCTTTCTCCTCTACTCCAGTTTCCTTCCAATGTTCTCCAGTCTGCTACAGTCTTGGACAGATCTAGGGCAAAGCTGGGACTCTGGAGCCTTAAGTATAGTGAAGGGTTAGTTTGCTGATCAGGTTTGAGACATTGCTCTCATCTGCCACATTTACTTGCACCATTAGTATGTTGAGACAGGCCGTGATTGAGGCAAAAACATGACTGTTGCATTGATGAGCATCATTGCCTGACAAGAGGCATTTGTTGTTTTCCTTCCAAAGGTACAATGGCAGCATAATCTTCCAAACAATGTTGGTGGCCTTAAGAGCAATGGCATTGATGCGTTTGTTCACAGCGCACAGCTTGAGTAACCCCCATCACTCCAAATGGGAGAAAATGTTGAGTAGTAGTTTATAGGGTAGATGGTCCAGCTTGCATTTCGTTAGATTAGCTGTATGATATTCAGTAAGGCACTTATGTCACTTTGTGCATTCATTCCGTTAATGTGAATGGTTGACTTACTATCCGACTGACAGTGCATGTGAAATAGACTCCAACATTGATAAAGAGTAAGAAACCAATGTGTCCTTGCACCAATACTAATCCATTCATGTTGAAAATCATTATGTCTCACATTCTACTCACATTCATATTCTATACACACGTTTTGGCAACATGTGTCATGAAAAAGTCCATTATAAATGCCATGTTTCTGCTCAAATGCTGGAAATACTGCACTGTGACGTGTGATTGAGTACACCAACTTAGCAGTCAGCAATCTAGTGACATGTGTCAGTGACGTATGACACAATAATGCAAGAGCCTCTCTTTCCTCTTCCCCTTTGTTGTTCCACACTATGAATTCCATCATCCTCACTTCCTGGTCAACTTATGACTCCATTCTCAAGAAGAAAATCCCCCATCTGCCTCACAATGTCAAATCTTATCCTACACACTGTCGTGTAGAAGGTACATCTACCTGTCCACTTTATTTGTTCTGGTTCTGAATCGCTCTCTCTTTTGTCATGCAGTTTGTTTCACAGACTACAATGACAAACAAGAGGGCATCAACAAGGTCATCTTCAATGTTGATGACAGGTCAGTCTCCTTGCATTCTGATTTTGTCTTGTCACTTGCATGCCCTACCTCTTCAGACTTATGACCAATCATGATGGCAGCAAGACTGTTATGGGCACCAACAATTTTCTCCCTATGTCATGCTAGTATGCAACTGTTGACAATATCTTTGTCCATGTGACACACTTTCTCCAGATATGTTCTTTGTTATCCACTTGCAATGTCTGTATACCCTTTCCTTGGTTTGTGTCATTTGCTTACACTGCTCCCCACCCACAGAGCTGCCTCTGGGTGAAAGTTTGCTAGTTTTATCATGCTGTGGACATTCAGGGTTTCTTGCCAGAGTATCACACCCTCATTCTGTGTCACTCCACTCCTGCTGACTGCCAACTCAGATAGGCTGAGGTAATGCTGCTGTACAAGCTCACTGACTCGGATCACACCAGTGTCATCCATTTCACGTCCATCAGAGGTTCTTCTTCCCCTTTGACCTTTACCATAACTAACCCACTCAACCATCCTCCCCCTCATCCAGAATGTGTTGACATCAATGACATCAACAACAATGCCCACTTCTTGCCATGGATCTATGATGCAAACGAACCCACACTTGTCCAGCACTGGAAGGCAAAGATCGAACTCACCATTGGAAAGAACAATGCACAAATCCCTGTTGCTATGGAATTACATGTATGTTCCTCTTGTCCTTCTTGTCTTCTCTCTCCTCTCCTATCTCATCACTTCCGTTTTATCTCACTGCACAGAATTTCAACTGTTGCACATTCGACAGCTGCCTGCACCCTTTCTATGACACTCACAACGAACAGTGATTCTACACCAAATGTCTTAATTGGTCCCACCTCAAATGCTTTCACAACACCAATTGTGAGATGGACAGGCACCTTGTTCAATGCTCCTTGGCTGGCCTCCCAAATTGCAAGGTCTTTGTTGATTGTCTCCTCACCCCCATCACTTGAGGAGGTGAACTTCCCCTGTTTGGCAATAGCAAATCCATTATGCTCTGCAGATGCCTCTTCCTTGAGTTCAAGACAACTGGTGTTCTTCAAGACAACTGGCCCAACATAATCAATGCCAATGAAATCTGGCTGTATGGACACCCCTGTGTGTATTTCCAATGCATCTGTGATAAATGTTGGATCTGACCATGTATATACTTGTGTTGCATCACATCTATGTCAAAATATGGCTCTACTCACCTTTTGTCCCTGTACATTGTAACTCTGAATAATAAAACACTGCACAACAAGGTGCAGGTAGAGAACTGCACGGGTCAACCCACGGGTGCTGTGATGTCAACCCGTATCCAACCTGTAGGAACCCATACCTGCATAACCCACGGGTTCCATATCCCACAGGTGCCCCTGACAGGTGTATGGGTGTGCACCCATCATGGGTTAACCCATGGGTCCACACAATAAAAACCACAATGTATCTATTCATCATAGATACACATGAAGGAGGTCATTTGTACAGTGCAATCACCAAACAATGCACCTCATCATTCTATATTGGTAGGCAAATAACAGAGTCACTCTGTATCATCAATCGCATTCCAACCATCTGGGAATGCAATATCCTTTTCATCAACCATGTCCTCCATCATAGCCACCCTCTGAACATCTGAATCTTTTACTATCTCCATAAGACTCCACAATCTGAGGCAGAGCAGTGCTTGGATAGTTTGGCTTGACAGCCGGTTTCAGACATGAGGCAAGAGGTTCCGGCCATGGCTGAACAGCCGCTCCACATCGACTGATGTAGCTACATGAACAGTGAGTTGAGTAATGATGCATCTGTGTGAAAAATCATAAAAAACCTGGAATGGTTAAATAGTCCATAGCCATGTGCAAAAGTCAGGGGTACAGGATAGAATTGTCAGCCCACCATTGTAGAACATTGTCAATGTCTTCAACAATGTCAGTAGCAAGATAATCATCTAGTTCATTGCACTGCACTTTTGGCTTTGGTTTGGCCAAATGTAGGGGGTTATCAAAAATGTTGGTTGAGACTTTGGGTTGGCTTGATTCCAAAGTATTATCCACATCCATGGAATTGACATCACTTGAAGTACTGTATGCATGATATGAATTGTCATAAACATCAGAGACAAGTATTTTGGCCATTTCAATCCACTGAAGCTTCCAACCAGTGCTCTTGAAGTACTCAAGCTTGTGGCAAGGGTGCAAGACTATTTAATGAGATCAGATTGATATCTGCAGGCAAGAACAGAGCGATTCACGTACCCATTGCAATATAATATACATCAGCTGAGTCTGTTAGCAAGTAGTATCAATTCAGAGTCTTCTTGGCCAGCCAGATGGCCATGCAGATTGTAGGGCTGAGTTCTTTGTTGTTTAACATACCATTTGTGAAAGCTTCATCAATATAGTCCATGACTGGTATGACCATGGCAAGGTTTGGCATTTGACAAGAGAAGAACACAGTTGCATCCTTCAGAGTCTACATTTGTGTGATTAGTAAGCCAATTGCTATGCAAACAAACATGGGCGGTGATCTTGAGGACATCATGTAGCTGTCCTAATAACTCCCACTCCTCCTTATCCAACGCACAATTACTTACTCCTACCTTGTTCTTGTCCATGATTGTGTTGATTCCAGCTTGATATTTGATCACAAAATTCAACATATCAAACGTTGAGTTCCACTGAGTGGACACATCCTGTGGGAGGTTTCTCACCACCAGTCCATGCTCTTTTAATGTTTCCTTCCACGCAGGCAGCAATTTTGTACTGGAATGAATGACCTTGTATGCAAGCTTATGAATCTGGTAAAGGAGTCAAGGTATGTTTGTGTTGCCTGCTCAATAAATCGCACTCACCTTTGCAAGCATCAGATGGAGCAGTTGCATATGTGCATCAAGGTCTGTGTCCTCCTCCACAGTCAAGCAATCAACCTCATTAACCCAACCGGCTGTATCATCCTCCACATGATTACCATCATCTGCATCTCCACTAGCTTGAAATTTGCGCTGATATGCCTCAAGTCTCATCTGGAGTTCCTCAAACTCAAGGTTGCGCCCCATCCTCTCCCATTCCTCATTGTCATCCTCGTTGGCATCATTCTCCTTGGAGGTGTGTTTAATCCCCTTCTTTTTTGGTAAGTCAAACATGCCAATGAGGGTTTTCACCACTAAATTGACCATGTGCAGGAAACAGCAAGTATGTGCACTGTCTCCGGCGAAGTGTGCAAGGTGGGCTGCTAGCTCTGCTGTCATTGTATCATTCAAAGTTGCATTATTGGTGGTGATACTCAGGATCTACAGTGCACATCAGGTATGTGACATGCAACTTTTATACGCTATGGTACTTACCTTATCAGAGATCCCAAACTTGGTCAGAACATTTGCAAATGCATCAGCAAGGTTCACACCACTGTGTGACTAGGATCACACCTGCTCAGGTTAGTATAAGGTATGTATTAATTAAAATTATCGTACACTGTTACAACCTCAACCACATCTAACACCATTGACAGCAGTTTCCCCTCTTTGGCCAGGTGCATGGTGATGGCCACAAAAGCTAAGTGGTTTGGTGAAGTTCATGCATCTGTTACAAAGCTCAGTTCACTGTCATATTCCTGGTGTGTATGATTAACTTCAGTCTAGTGAGCACAGAACTAACTTACTCTTAAAATTTTAGCAGTATCGTGGTTGTTGTGGTTCTTTTACCATGACACCGTTGTTGTACTCCTGCGTTGTCACATGTATCACATCACATCCTCCTCATTGTGTCACAGCTGTTATGGTGCCTTTACTATGCCATCCTTGTCACATTGTGGTCGTCATGACCTCCCTGTTGTACTGTGGTGGATGTGGTTACTGCACTAGTCATGGTTGTCATGTCCTCCTGGTAGCATATATCATATTGCATGGTGGTCATTGCAGCTCCCCCATTCCGTGTCACAGAGTCACGGTGGTCATGTCCTCCCAGAGGCATGCATCCCAACATGTTGATAGCGTCACTGTTGTGTTGTCAATGGTTCTGGTCATTGATGATGCTGCATCGTCCTTGTCTGGTGTGTGGTTGTACATATGGTGTCTTTATTGTCATTGTCGTGCATGCATCCTGTGGTGTTGCTCTCATTGTATTAGAGTTGTTGTGGCATGTTCATCATACTGTCTTCATCATGTCATGGTCATCACAACTTCTCTGTCATGTACACATCAACCTCATCATGTCATAGTTGTCATGGTGTCTTCATCACACTGTCTATGACTGTTAAGTCCAGGTCAACTCCTGAAGAACTCTGAAACATTGGAGTTCTGGACAGATGGGATGTTGGCTTCACCTTATGTGGTGCACTCTTGTCAAAGTCCTGTCCCATATTTGGGTCAGAGGTCAGAGGTAATCAGAGGAGAGTACTAAGTACTCAAGTGAGAGGAAGGAGTAGAGACTAATTTAATATTCGAACTGAGGAGTACAGAGCTCAGAGTTACAGTTTATATACAAAGTGCTATGCAGAGATTACTAAGGAGAACATTATGATTTCCTAGGTATTGGTAAGAAGATGAGTAAAGAGATTGGAGGAGTTGAACTCCAAGGCTATACCCCAGTCATAGAGAAAACCAGATACTACACATCCTTGCTGAGTCAGGGTGCTACAATTGAGTAAACAGAGATGACAAGAAAAGGAATCTATACTATAATAGGAAAGTCCAATAACTCCAGGTCATGTTCTCTAGGAGAATGCATTAGAGATCGTAAGAAAAGTGGAACAGAGTTAGGAGTTGTACTTAGCGAAAACCTAGGATATGACAATGACATGTCATGGTCATCACAACCTCTCTGTCATATGCAGGTCCTACTGTACTGTCCTCATCATCGTCATTGCGACCTCCCATCATACATACATCCTGCCGTGATCAGTGGTGGGCCCTCCAGACGGGATGTGGGTGTTGTTGTATTCATCGTCATCATCATTGTGCATGCATTGTCATGGCATCATTGATGGTGGTGGGCCATTGACAATATTGCATCATTGTTGGTGTACTTTCCAGATGGCAGTGCGGTGGAGGTACAGTCAAGCACATCATCATTGCTGCATTGCTACCATGTCACTGATAGTGCAACTTGACAATGGCACCACTCAACAATGACACCATGTTGTTGCTGTCGCCGTTATGTACCCATCACTGTCATGGTGTCATTGTGTGTGTGCCCTAGGCCTCAGGTGGTGGTATGGGTGCAGATGCAGTCATGCACCTTGTTGCTGTGTCACTGCAGTACTGATGATGGTGAGTCAACAACAACATTGTGTCATTGTCATTGCTGTTGTGGTATCATCCTTGGTGTGCTGTCCAAGTAGTGGCATGGTGTGGGTGTGGTAGTGCATGCTGTCACCATGGCATTATCATCTGACATCACTTGGTGGTGATGGCAGTGGCTGTGACTATGGCTGTGGACATGTTGTTGTGTTTATGACGCAACTAGATGGTGTCTGTGGAATGGGCATCACAGTCACATTAGTGGTGGGTGGTGCCAGATGTAGTAGTACAGTGCTAGTGCAGTCACGCTACTGTTGAACTTCAGTCATGTGAGATTTTCAAAAAAAAACCCTAAGTCTGCTAGGACTAGGAAATGTAAGGTTATACTTAATTAGGTTAGGTAGACATGAACTTACTAGGTCACTGTATGGGACTGTACAGAGCTGTATGGACTATGGACACCATGTGACTGTTGCTATGTAATACTCTGTGAATGCTGTAACATGCTATGATGTGCTGTGACAATTTGATGAGAGTGCTGTAATATGCTGTAAATGTTGTAATACTATGTTAGTCTGTTCCTAAATTGGTGATTTGCTGATTGGCAGGACGTAAGGAAGATGAGAGACAATTGATGAAGGAGACCACAGGCAATGTCAAATCTGTACCCTTGTGAGGAGATGGTAGTAAGATGGATGTCTGGTATGAGTATCTGATAATTTTTTCATTTCCATCAGTCCTGAAAGAGATAAAGATCAGGAATGCTACTGTCCTCACTAGGGCAATTATAACCCATATAATCAGGTTTATCATAGGTGGGACAGGCCAATAGAGATGGAAGAAGAAAATGAATCAGAAACAAACAAAACATATGGCCACTATACCTATGCAGATCCTGATGATATATGCCTTGTGAACAGTCATTTGGCCCTGCAAGGATTGGAGCAGACACGCACCACATCACCATACTGATGATTCCACTGGCAAAGGTCCTAAATCTTCAAGAAAGAAGTTTGAATGTGGTGTCCTCATGGAATTGAGTGAGAGTCAGCTGACCCATAATTCTGTGCCATGCATTGAGATCTAGGTTTTTCTCCTGAAAATGTGACCTCACTGCCCATACAGCTTTGTTCTCTTCACAATCACAATAAGACAAGCAATCAGATAAATGTACTGTATGCAAATCCTGTGGATGACTTGAGGATAGACAGCAGCATGAGAAGAACTAACTTCTGATTTAGTGCCTGCTGTCTTTCAGAAAAAGACAAAGGTCTAAGTCTAACTTGTTAGTATGGCAGCTTTCAGCACAAAAAGAACATCACCCCCTCCCATCTTTTTCGTCACATAGAACAGCCAACTCATGGCTTTCTCCAGTACATTGCATGGAGGCAATGCATCAGGATCTCGACAAATGGCTTGCCTCAAATCCACTGGTGGGGTTGGATCCACATCAGGGATAATATCTTGAAACTAATTAGAGACCAGTTGAGACTAGCATTTAAACGGGACAAACTAGGGTTTTCATCACCAAGTTTGACTCCTACAAGATTTGGACCAACATGAAGCTGATCCTAACTTACATAGCGTTAAAGCTGACTGTCACAGCACAGCCCACTACAGTAAAGCAAGGGGTGATCCTGGGTGATCAGGGCAAACAGCAAGATGTTTTATTGTATAGAAGACATGAAATCTGTAGTTACAAAGTGACAGGTGAAGTGAAAATATGATACAACTGTTGTCAATCCTGGTGGTGCCTTTTTCCAAGTGGGTGACATGGTTGTGGATGGCAGGGAAAGTGAGCACAGTGTCAGCGAGGTATTTGAGTAGTTTGTCAGGATCACCAGGGGTGGCCTATGTGCTCACATTCCCACTGTGGACCCTTGTGACAATGGTCCACCACTGAAGACTGATCAGTACAAGGCGACATCCACCATTGCTGCTTTTCTTTCACTGCACCACACTGACCCTCTGCATCCTGTCATACTCCCATTCAACCTTCAATGGCTCAAATAAAAAACAATGTGAAATATGACCCACCCATTTTAAACCCAGTCCTGAAGACGATGCAAATACAAATATACCAGTACAATGCACAAATCCAGAGGGCATTGGATCCCTGGAGAAGATACAATTCAAAGTCTGTGGGGCTGAAAAAGGGGGTGCTGTGAGAGGTGGTAGATCCAGACACTGGTAGGCTGCAAATTCATGGCTCAATTCCCCTAGTCATCTGCTGTAGAAGTTTTGAGGAAGCACAGTGACTTAAAAGCCCCACAAACTGTAATCAGTGTGTACGAAACACTTTACAGCAAGAATAACAAGGAGCTGAAAGAGGTGGAGTTAGAGTCCATCAGAGAGGGTGATCTGCACATTTCAGTTGGCCCATGGGCTAAACACCTGTACCCAAAGTGCTTTTAGGATAGGCCAGAGCAGTTTTTAGTATACCAACATCCCTTTGAGGCTTGATGGCAGCTGTTCCAAAATCCACAAAAATTCCAATGCATGACTGTAGTAAGGCATGGTAAGTACTTACTAATTAGCATTATGTATTGCTGATGGTTATGCCACAGAAGAAGTGCTCAATCCCCCACTGAAAATATGAATCCCTACATGTATGGCTGTACAAGGTCAGGGTAGGTACCTATAGTTGCTATCATGTTCAGTGTCTGATGGTATATTTAAGTCAGTGAGGAAATGAGCAATCCTCCACTGAAAATCCAAATCCCCACACACCCCCATTGGCTCCTTTAACATTGCACAGGGTTAGCAAAGCAATTTATTGCACACCTTTTTACACACTACATTTTTCCACCCTGTCTGCAGTTTTATTTTATTTCCACACATCTTTTTACCCATGCTGTGTCTTACACTTTACAACACAATTGCTTCAGACTTTGACATACAAATTATATAACCACCATTCCTCTTTGATGTGTTATAATTATCAGCTACATTACTCTCAGAGCATATGTGTAGCTTGATACATGGGTAGATGTGCCAGCAGCAACTGCAGCTTTGGATCATGTTTTGAGCATGACTGTCTGACCTTCCACTGAAAATATTAGATAGCACTTGGTCCTCCATGACACATTTTACACAGGTTCAACCACTATCATGCACTCATTGCACTTTTTTGATGCACTTCTCAGTGCAAAATCGTGTCCTTCTAGTCCACATCCAGAACATACTTACTGAATTTCCTCTACCACAACTCCACAAGATATGTTCTCCTGAACAATCTTCCCACTTCTGTTGGTGATTTTGATATTTGGTCAAGTTCCTTTTGCTTTGCTCCAACTGTTGATATCATGCCTGCTTGTGCCGTTACTTTTCCCCTGGATTGTGGTTTAGTATCACCACATTACAATGGCAAGAACAAAAGTTTACAGGATATGGGCCTTTATCTACCAGAAGCTAAGCATGTATATTAAAATGAGTGTTAGGTTAACATTACACATCAAGTTTAATATATTTGTGTAATCCTGAGTAAATTCTGCTCAGTACATGTCATAGCCCCATTTAGTCAATATTTTTTGATGAACCCACTCTCTGCATCTTATTAGCCTATACAGGTGGCAGTGTTGTAGATGGCAAACAATTGCACCAAAGCAACTATTGAAGCAGGCAAGTAAGTTGAATCACCAGAGGCAGGAATGCAATTCAGAGGCTTACTCAAACCAAATGTGATGTCCTTGTGTCAGACAGGGTCAAGAATAAATCATGAAAATGATGGCATACCCAAGGCAACACCTGACAGAAGATTCTTGTGCTCTGTTAGTACAATAAAGGAGCATGGGCCAACAAAAGACATACCAGTACTACTGTGACCAGTCTAGATTTGCCAGTGACTACCATTCAAATAATCAGCACATGTTTGAGTTTGTCATCAGACATGAAGATGCCAGGACCAAGGACTCAACACGAAAACATACAAACCAAAAATTGAATCACTTACAGGATTGAAGATAGCCTGACCATAGATAGGTGAGAGTCTATCTTCTTACAAATTAGATGAAATATAGATCATAAGAATGTGCCAGACTCACATGAAAAGTACTTCAAAATATATCAGCACACTGGACATGCCAGTTATAAGAAACACTAATGTGGATGCATAGAAAGGTCTAAATTGACATTGAAAAGAATGGTCAAAGATAGTATAATCTGAGAAATGTGAGTGAGGCCTAGTAGAGCCCTAAAACAGCGTACACTTTGCAGACTGTGGATTGAATGGGATAAAATGCTTGTAAGTTATATCTCAATTACATACTTATAGCTGGTAGTGTGGTGTCCTGCATACTGGAACAATTTGAGGTACAGTAAAAGACATGAGCATATCATACCTACCATAGTGCAGCAACCTAGTACATGTTTAGCTAATTCTGGTAGATGAGAAGAGGATTGATGCCAGATCTGGGCACTGTTGATTCAGCAAGGTTAGACCAGAAGAGCTGCATCTCAATGTGTTGGATGAGCTGGCCAAAGTCTTCATCTGGATTGAGGCTAAACATGGAGTCTTGGATGCGACCTGGTCTGCACAGTCTGTGAGCCATTCCTAGTGGTGCTGTTGGCTTGTGTGATGACGAGGTGGGCTGGCACTCACCTGGTTGATGGCTGGTCTCTGGTAGTTGTGCACCATCCATGCATGGATGCACTGATGGGTGGGCATGAGAGAGGCATGACAGGTCACATGTCTTGACATGTGTGCTTCAAACTGCATTGTCACTCCCCTGCCTGCTTGTGCCAGACCTCACACAGACCCTTGATGGCTACCTCCACTCCATGTAGCCAGTCCTCCTTGCTGACAAGCACAGTGGTGGGCCCTCCTTCACTGCCACCTATGCCAGAGAGCAGGTGTTCATCAAGTCTTTTCTCAATGATCACACAGTCCATGTGCAAGAATGCCTCTATGCCCTCAGCAAGGTCTCTCCACACAACTGGCTCAATGACAACTTTTGGTCGAAAAAGACATATATCCAGTGTAGAGCATCTCTCCCTGTGAACTCCAACTGGTGGCTCACCTTGTAAATGATCCCAATGTTCCACCAGAGGTGGTCACAAACCCTGCTGCCAGAATCACTCCTTGACAGGTTAGGAAGGCAGCCTGTCTTGTGCATGGTATTCTAGACTTCAAGCACTGCATGTAATCATACGTTTCTTGTCTGTTTCCACTTCTCTTACTCACACTTGTGCACAGCCAAGATCTCTATCCCAATACCACTCAGATAGGTATAGTCATGTCCCCTGGTTCTCACCTTGGCTACTTATATATCATCCACTAGGCCTGTGGCTCAGACATTGCATCTTGTGGATATTCAACCTTTGCCATATTCCTCAAATTTTGTGCGATACACTTACCACACCCACCTCTCCCTCTTCACCATGGGTGTTCACAATCACTGTCCTGGCACATGATTATTACTATGCACTTCACATAGCAGACCCCATCACTGGTGCACCCCTGTATGTTGATGAAATTGAGCAGGGTATGAGAGCCATTGTAATTGATGTCCACTGTTGTCAGCACAACAGTGAGCTGCCTGTAGAAGTCAGTGTCCTCACTGCAGACAATAGGGATAGATGGGCTCAGGTAACAATCAATATTCCTTTTGTATTCTTGCTAAATTATGATGTTCCTTGCACACAGAACTATTCAATGCTCCTTTCTATTTCTCCATGAAACAAGCGGTCATTTGATGCCATTCACTAATCATTGTTTGTGGTTTCTCTGGACCATTGACATGCACCTTCTGTACCAGTGGACCATAGAGATGAAAATCTTCATCTCACATTCAGCATCAATCAGCAGGTTCCTAACTTTCGGTCATCCCAGTCCTTGCTAATAGTACTCTCTGACCTCTTATCTCATCAATGTGCTATTCATTGCTTGCCTTCAGTGCTTAATTGCTTCTTCAACAAGCCTCTATCTTTTATCATTGAACTAAGCACATATGCAAGTGTAATGGGTGAACATTCCCCAGTAGATACACTGGTCCCTAGTGTGTTTTGTGAATGGGCAGTTGCTGGCACCAATGGAGTAAGCATCTATGGTGGCTTGGCTAATGTCCCCTTTGACAATATCCACTGAGAAGACAACCTGGGAGACCTAGATGCCAGATCAGGCTCACGTTGGTCATCACTCAACTTTGTCTCCTCACTGTCTATATAGAATGTGATTGAAAATGGAGTAAGTATGTAAGTCATGCAGCATTTGAGTACATGCTTTATCAGAAGACTCACCGCTGCTCTGGTAACAGCTTTGTACTCATCCAATGCATTTGTTCAACTCACTCTCCAGTTTGCATACTTCCAAATCCACTATCACCCAACTCCTATGTACAAAACAGCACTCACCTGAACCTTTGAGCATGGCATATGGAGATGATATATTCACTTACAGTGGAGAGTTATGCATTCCTCCAGGCATTTGCAGGGTGGGAGGGAAAAAATGTGGATCAGACTTGGAGTCAGCCCGTGTCTCATCTCTATCCTCTCCTCGAGACTGCCCTCAAAGTTCATTATTTGCTTACCTGCTCAATGATGATGGGTTGTGAGGTTAACGGACATCTTCTTGGCTTACAATGTATCCTCAGTGATGAATGGGCATAGCTTGATGGTATCCCTGAAACTTCGTCTGTTGTTGGCTTAGATACCTCTTCCCAAGATACCATTACACACCAGCCTATCACAGGTTCAAGGACAAGTGTCCCCCTGTTTGAAGATCCCACTTTCAAGAGAAGCCAAGAATGGCATCTGTCTACCAGTAGTCTGAGTGCAGGGTGGTGGTTTAGTAGCCTGAGCACCAAGTCAAAGGTGAGGTGCAAGGTAAGTGGAGTGAGTAGTGAAGATGTTAGCTGAACCAGATAACAGTAGGGAGACTGCCCTGTCCCCACACACCTGTTTCAACATATGTCTTATCAGATCCATGTATGTTGGCTATTGAACTGGTCTCTGACCTTTATATACAGCATAAAAGCCAGTTTGAAGCGGAGCTAGAATAGTCAGAGAACTTTCTAGAAGAAAAGAAGTTGCACCTGAAACATGTGCCTTGTTTTGGATGTGAAACACCCTTTGAAAAGAAGTGTTTCAGGACAGAAATGAAAAAGAAGCACAAGCCCTACTTCTAAATCTGCTGGCTTCTTATTGATACCGTGAAACATGTTTCACCACACTAAGTCCCTTATCGCCCCTTAATCTCCACAGAGGCTAGAACCAACAGTTAAGTTAGTTTGGAACTACTGGGCCAATAGATAGCCACTGGTTAGCAGTTAAGTTAGTGTGGTGATAGCCTAGACTCTCCCAAACTGGCTAACTCTGGTTAACAGTTAAGTTAGGCAGCCATAGCCCAGTTACCTTGGTTAAGTTTGTAGGGAATCCCTGGTTAAGTTAGCAGGGAAACCCCAACTTAGGGTTAGGCTGTTCACATAAATGGTAAACAATAGTTCTCTGGGAATGACCCAAGCAACTCACATTAGGCCAGTTAGGTTTGCAAGGATGATTCTATGCAACTAACGTGAAAATCCACAACCTGTGTAAGGGGGGGATGTGCTCACTATGTATCTTTACTCCTGCGCAGAAAGGCTAAACTCCTTCCAGGGGAGGGTTTTGAGACTGCCTGGCCCCCCAAATCAATGAAGGGAATATCCTAAGCATCAAGTGATAACTACATAAGGTCTCGCCATGCAAGGTTGTGTACTCACTAGAGGTCAGAGGTTAAGGTTTACCGGTCAGAGCGCGCTTAGCTCCCATTATTAAACACAGGAGTACCCAATTAAGGGCCCATTGTAGGTGTATATAGCACCACAATATGCAGCTATGGTTGACAGGGACACTATGGCATGCTAGTCTATGTACATGCCCAATAAGGCTACAGATGACTGTTTCATATTCACATGAAGGCCACCCCCTGGGTCAACCAAGGATAGGGGTCTTACAGATCTCACCACTATATTCTCCTGTTCTACATCCAAGTTTACCATCAACCAATCCTCAGGAAAGAGTCTAAGATATCATTGTTAGTGATGTCCTCATGAAAGAGGGGAGATGGGGAACGACAGTGTGAGGTACTTGTGACAGGTTCATCTTCTTGTATATGACCACTGGGAAACCTTGGCATAGCCTGCACTTCTGCCTGAAGTCAGTGTGCTTCATGATCAATGGGTAGACGGATGGAATCCACCTGAAGCTCATGTTCCTCCAGCCTTTCCAAGACAGCACGCTTCCAGGCATTGACTACCTCTGTAAAATTGAATGTACGCTTACACAAGATGATCATCTTATGGTCTAGGATATCCATTTTCCTCATGTCCAGGATGACAATGGGCTTGTCCAGAGTGTCAACACAATCTGTTTGCATGGTGGCAGCACATCCAAAGTGGGTAGTGAGCCCCAGGGGATAAGGGGGGAACTCTTTGTCAAAGAGTCTACAGTCAGCTCGTGCGAGCCAATCACGCATATATCCTAGTACTGTCTCTCCAAGCTCATGCACATTGAAGTAGTCCCAAGTGGTGTTAAAGTAGGTCTGGTTTAGGGGAACTGGGTGGGTATGGATATCAACCTATCTTTTGGTTGTCATGAAAGCTTCTTTTTCGCATCATCTGCCACTGCATTCCTAGCCCTGTTTGCATTATTAACAGATGTTTCTCTCTAGGTTTAGATCACCATATGAAGATGGATATGGAATAAATGGTAGGCCCTGCTCACCCTTTTGTTGCTACTCACTAACCATTGGCATACTATATTTACTGTGATGCCTTCATTTCATATCACAGATTTCATTGGCCCACATGCTGTTAAATTCTGTGTTGAATTGAAACACTCCTGTCTGATGACGTCCACATGCAACTTTATCAACTATGTTACAAACACCCTCCGGGACATGAGAGTCAATATTTTTATCTGTAACCCACAAGACAGTGGTTATTTTCACAATAGAGGAGCACCCTATTGAAAATTATAAGAACTGGTTATTACATGCAATATGACGAGGATTGTATACTTTGAGGGCACTTTAGCATCAGACTTGAAGAAGCTTTGCACATTAGATGCAACTTTGGCTGTCATCATCCTACTCATTAAGGTAGAAGGTCCCCATTGGCAGATAAAAAGGGCAGGCCATCAGAGTTTCACACGTGGTGGAATTGCATACTATGATCAAGCTTTTTGAGCATTAGACAGCATTCTCATGGAATCACCATCCTTGGACAGGATTAAGGATTTCAACATCCCAGCTGAGGTATTGGGTTGTGACTGACAATTATTCTGGCAAGTAGAGTTGGGTTGGATACCTTTTAGAGGGCTGCACAGGTCACACACATTAGCATGTATGACTTGGCTTTGCGATGTATGGCTCAATTGCCCACAGATGATTTCAAAGCAGGGATGGACACTGCATAGGTGTGATACAGTTCCAAGTAGGTAGATGACAACCTTGCAAGCAAACCATTGCTATTTAATTGCATGAAGGCTCAAGATGGCAACAACTAGTGACCTTATTGATCTGATTAATAAATAGCTCAGACACATGCACCAACCAGGTCAATAGTTAGTTTTAACACTTGAATGAAAACCACACACAAGGTGATGTGATGCTCTGTGCAATGATCCAAGTAGCTGATAACAATACACATGACATTCCAGGAACTGACCCATTAAAGTAGAAAAATCATAATTATACAAAAAAATGCTGGATAGATGTGGCTTGGAACCCACTGCAGAGCTATGACTTTGTGGAGATCTTCCTCAACAGGCCCTACAGATGCTCTGCATTTAGCTTCCTCTGTGTGATATCATTTTCGACTGTCTGACTGTTTCTCATGATGCTAGCATTAGCCTTGTGAGTAATAGTGTAGTTGCCTAGGTCTCTTTGTGGGATCATGACAGCATTCTTTCTGATGTGGTTCTTTTCACTCTCCTTTGCATGTACAAGGATGGTAGTGTGATGGTCAGTGGGACATTCATTGGTGTCTTCCTGTGCTATGGGAATGACATGGTTGCGATAAGAGGCACTGCATTTAATAATAGGACAGGACCATGTAGAGACAAGGTTGTTGGCAATGCACTGTATGCCTGGGTGCACGCATTTGAACTTTGTGTAAAAGAGAACAATGCAACTGAGACCAGACTCTTTGAGGACATTACTATCAATAAACTCCATTTTATTTAGGATTGGAAAGAAGTCACATTGAATATTCAATGCAGGTAGAGAGTGGTCAGGAAGGGGCTCAAGCCATCTGCAAACATCCTTGAGAAGATGTCAAGCATACAATGGTTCAGTGAGATAGAACACTGCTAAACACCATTGTGTTGAGTTGTTGTGGTTGATAGACACACACAAAGGTTTTGGAATAAGAGTTAATTAGAACTCAGCTGTGGAGTTCAAAATATCTATACTACTGGTATGATTATATAATCTATCTAAACAGGAGTATGAACTACAATGTACTTTCTTGTTCAACACTCCCCCTTGCTAAGCTGCTGGTTTTAAGGCGCATAAGCATTAGAGTATAGTAAAGAGTATGGCTAGGAAGAATGAAGTCTAGTAAATTCCAAATCCCAGTTCTGATCTGAATTGTTTGAACTTTATAAGACCAAGATTTTTGGTGAACATATCTGCAGGATTGGATGATCCATCAATGAAGAAGATTTCAATGGTACCATCTTTGACCCAATCTCTTACAACATGCCATTTAATTTCAACAAGTTTGTTTTGAGTTTCAGCAACTGGGTTGGATGCCATGAATATAGATCCTTGATTATTGCCATAGATAGGAATGGGTTTAAAATTGTACCCAAGTTCTCCAAGTAGTTGTTTGATCCAAACAACTTGTCTGCTACAATCTGACAGAGCAATGTATTCAGCTTCTGTAGAGGAGAGAGAAATGTGTTCCTGTTGTCGTGATCTCCAGCTGAAAGTACAATCAGCAAGTTTGATAAACCAGCCTGTCTGAGAATGTTGAGTATTGGGATCAGATGCCCAATCTGA
The DNA here is from genome assembly GCA_038090615.1 of Phylloporus gajari. Taxonomy (NCBI): domain Eukaryota; kingdom Fungi; phylum Basidiomycota; class Agaricomycetes; order Boletales; family Boletaceae; genus Phylloporus; species Phylloporus gajari. The sequence goes on along the minus strand of JBBPMY010000252.1, from coordinate 4,423 downwards.
ATCTATATAAGCCATAAGTCCAGATCCTTTCCCATCATAGATTAGAGCATAGTTTTGTGTACCAAGTAGATAGTGACAGATGTATAGCGCTTTATCTATATGCTCTTGAGTACAATTGGTGACATGTTTAGATAATGCTGTAACAGCATATGCGATGTCTGAGCATGTGCCAATCATAAGATATAGCAATGATCCAATAATAGTTTGGAATTATGTTTGAAGTTCAGGATTTACAGGTCCATCATGTTTTAGAGGATAATATTCTTGAGGTAAGGGAGTGGAAGTAGATTTAGCATTAATCAGGCCAAATCTCTCTATGATCTTTTCTAGATACATGCATTGATCGACTAGTATCTGATGATCTTTGCGTTGGATGCGCATATGGAGAAATTCTTTGGCTATGCCTAGATCTCTACATTCCCATTTTTTCATGAAATGTCCCTTGATCTCATCAACAATGGCCTTAGAGGGACCACAGAATATGGCATCATCTACATAGACAATGGCTACAACCATGTGAGAGCCTTTCCTTTTGTAAAGGAAGATGTCAGGATCAGATTTCAGACATTTGAATCCAAGTTCTCTCATGGACTCATTAAGAGTATTCCACCAGGCTAGTCCAGCTTGTTTAAGGCCATATTAGGCTTTCTTTAGATGAAGGACTTTGCCTTCAAGCCCAGGGATTTTAAAGCCTTCAGGGAACTCCATGTAGATCTCTTCATCTAGATTGCCATAAAGATAGGCAGATCTTACATCTATGGCTTTCATATGCCATGATTCCAGTGCAGCAAGAGCCAACATCAATCTGACTGTCTCATATTGCACTACTGGAGAGAAGATTTGGTCAAAGTCTACGCCTTCGACTTGAGAGAATCCTTTTGCAACTAATTGCACCCATTCACGTCTGTCTGGTTTGACATCAAATACCCATCGATTTTTAATGACTTTGTGATCTTTGGGTCGATTGACAATGTTGAATACATCTCGTTTCTTTAGCATCTCAAGTTGCTCACGACATGCAACTTTCCATTCTTCTTGTGCTACAGCTGGTAGGTTTTGAATATCCTTATATGTCCATTCACAGATAGGTTTAGCACTTGGATCTATGGTATTGTGTGAAATTGCATTAGAGAGCAGATATTGAAGGAAAGATACTCCCCCTTCATGGCTTAGCTTCTTAACCTCAACCTTAGAATCATCTTCTGTGGAGGGAAAAACTGACATGGAGGGACCCTCTTGAGGAGGTTCTTGGGGAGGTGAGCTGGGAAATTGACCAGGTATATCTGATTCCTCCACACACTTCTTCTACTTGAATTCTCTCTCAATATCTTTGACCTGTTGTACAGGATAGTTGTCGCCATACACATTGTCAGATCTGTTAGGGACACAACATTCTCTGTGAGATCTTTGGGGGACTGCAGAGACAGCTGAGATAGGGGCACAAGGAGGAGCGTGCTGTTTTTGTAGTGCAATGGGTGGAGGTGGACATTTTCCTTTAGGTGATGGAGTGCAAGGAGGACTAGGAGAGGATGGACGAGGAGATGGTGGATGTGGTGGATTGGTTGGTTCAGCTGGGGGTGCTGATTTGATGGAATTTGGAAGAGGAACTTCCACTTCTTCAGGTGAGGCAGTGACCTGTGGCTGCAGATGACATGCCTGAGGTTTATTGCATTTGGGAAACAATTGCTCATCAAATAGAGTATTTGCAGATGTAAAAACAATATTATTTGAAGATCACATAAAGAGGAAGTTAGAGGTATTTTCAGGTGCAACACCTAAATACACCATAAGTTCAGATTTAGGGGCCAACTTATTGGTGTGGACATCTTGTGGGATGTGAACATATGCCCCACAACCAAAGATGTGTAGGTGGCTTATATCTGGGGACTGCAGATGCAGGAACTCATAAGGGGTGCACCAATTATGATGTCTTAAAGGTGTATGATTGTACAGGTGTACGGTGTGATCCCAGCTAAATTCCCACCAGGATTGGGGCAAGCATGCTTCAAGTCTCATGGCTTCAGATTTGTCCATGAGAGTGCACATAAATCTCTCAGCACACCTGTTTTGTTATGGAGTATGGGGAGCACTCTGGAAGATGCATATCCTGTTGTCGAGCAATAGTTTATCAAAGGCTTGAGATTTGTACTCTCCCACTGCATCAGACATCCATCCTTTGATTGTGGCATTGAATTGTGTCTTTGCCATAGTGATAAATTGCTTGGTAGCTTGTAATGCAGCATCTTTTGTACACATAAGCTTTGACCAGCCAAAGGAGGTATGATCATCAAAGAAGGTGATGATATATTTGTGGTAATGATAGGATTCGATGGGAAATGACTTGATGTCCGAGTGAATAAGCTCAAAAGCTGTTGAAGCTCATTTTGAGTCAGGCAAGAATGGCCAATTAGGCATTTTTCCTTGGGCACAACCAGGGCACAAGGGTTCTTCCTAAGGGAACTGAATATTCAGGGAAGCTGCAAGTATGTTTTCACACATGTTTGAGAACTTCCTTTGAAGGATGACCAAATCATCAATGCATGATATCATAGTTAGGGGCAGACTTTGTGAGGTTGTGTTTTAATGAAGGTATATCCTCAATAGTGTACATGTTTTGGCCCATTCTACCAGGAATAAAGGGGGCAAGAACAGTACCATCACCATATAACATTTCGAGACGGTTAACATCACCACAAATTTTTGCCCCAGCACAAAGTAATTGACCTATAGAGACAAGTTGGACTTTTGAATTGGGAATATGTCCAACATCATATAATTCAAGTATATGAGGGTGATTTGAATCATCAAGCCATCATATAAGACATGTGCCTGTTCCTATGACGTGTAGAACACCAGAGGCAGTGAATACAGGCATTTGGTCTTCCTTTTTCAAAGGAGTATAAGTGATGTAGTCACTTTGGTCAGGAGTGAAGTGCATTGAAGCACCTGAATCCAATATCCATAATGGATTTGGGTTGGAACATCTCTCACACTTAGATTTTGAACCATGTGTACAGATCTCAATGTCCAATTTCATATCTATAGATACAGAAGTATATACTATAGACAGAGTGCAGTCCAAGACAAAGTTATATGCTGTTGCAGCATGCTCAGATGAGGACAGATTGGCAATGATGAAAGGGTAAGAGACATACCTTGGATAGGGGTCCCACTCATCGTCAGACCCATAAATATCAACCTGGTCTTCGTTGTCCCAGGTTTCAGCAACAACACCAATCTCCTGCCTTCACTTTAAAGGAGGGCTCTCCAGGTCTTCCATTGTGAATGGACAATCCATTTGGATGTCCTCTGGGAAGGTCTGATAAGGAATGTCTTCCTCATCTGAGAGCTCAGTGATGTACACACTGAGTTGGGCCTGGGAGGTGCCTTCAATAGGTGTGTGGTTGTAACAACCATCAAACCAAACCCCTGTGTTCTCAGCTTCTCTGGCAGCTTTAGAGCCAGAGAATATATCAGAGAAGAGAGTGTCCCAATTGGTTTCGAGGTGCTCACTGAGAGAATATTTGAGAGGAGAGGAAGGGATGCAAGGAGGTTGGGGCAAGGGAGTGCAGTGGATATCAGACCAGTCAATGTGATCCATGAGAGGCACAGCAGTGGAGAGAGAGCATATGCTCTCAGAGGTCATGGCCAAGTTCATTTCTTACACATATGAAAACATGCTCTAAACTTCCTTGACGGCAGGAGGACTGCCTTGGTCTTGGTACATGAGAGCCAAGCAATGTGTGAGGGCTCAGGGGTCCACTGTTGCTAGAATGTTAGTAATACAAGTGACAGAAGCAAAGAGAGGTTGGTCTTCTTTGATAAAGCCCAAATGGGCCTGGCCTCCTTGTTTCTTGGAGAGATGTTTGCCTCTCTGTCCTCGTCCACCTTTGCTCTTCTTCTCCTTCTGCATGCTGCTTCCTTGCTGTGACCCAGAGGGCATGCTAGGTTGCTGCTGCTGCTGGAAGGAGAGATCTGCCTCCTTGTGCTTGATGGCTGAAATCTTGTTGGCCTGCTGGGATGCCTTGCCTTTGTCCATCATCAATGATTGTTTGAATTGTAATTTGACTGCAGCTTGTATATTTGCAAAAGTTGGATCCTTTGCCTTCCCTGTGGAGTCCTTCTCCTGGAGCATGTTCTGTGTGATATTGGTATATGAGGTGGGGAGCTTCAACAAGATGATCATCATCTGGAGCTTGCCGGAGATCTTGTAACCAGCCTCTTTGAGCTTAGAGAAGAGGTGTTTGAGGCAAGTGAACATAGGAGTGGGGTTAGAGGATGTGAGGATGGTGAGTTTGTTGAGAATGATGATTATGTCATCATTAGTCAGCATCGATTAGATGCTAGATCATGCTTATCTTCTTATCTATCTTATCATTCAAGTAAGCATGATTACACATGATCCTATCTTAACAGATCATTA